>JAHZNG010002729.1:0-11134 GCA_027744375.1 Orchesellides sinensis
ATCCAAAATTCTACCTTTTTTGGAGGAAGAACACGCTGACGGATAAAAATTTTCAGTGTCAACAAGGGAATCACTTTGATATTCAACTCTCGTCCTGCTTTTTCCAACTTTTCTCTTTCTATCTTCATCTTCACCATTACAGTTGTTGGTTCCTGCTTTCCCATCCACTTTTGAGTTTTGAGCCACGCGACGACTACTCACGTCCTCATCTTTTTCAACACAAAATTCTACAATTTTTGATGAATCTTCATTACCATCGTCATCTTTTCCCGATACCGTTTGTGGCGTCAACTGAAGGCCCTCTTTCAAACTTGACGCTGTCATGATGACAGCCCTTGGACTGACTATAGCCATCCGTTTCTTTAGTGTGGACGACAAACACCGGGACACTTTTCCATTCTTCCCCGAGAATTTATCAACTTTTCCCGTTTTTGACGAATATCCGGTTATATTGACCGGATGTTGGCTATTGCTATTTTTGGAGTTTTGAAAGGAGGGGAGCATACCAGATTGCATTTTCTCCTCCAAGTCAAATCTGGTGGTGGGTGGCATTGGATGTTTTGTGTTTATTTGTGGAATTTTTACATTTTCATTCCTTTCCACCATCACCATCGTAGCATTTGCTTTTAATCCTTCTTCTGTTGCACTTCCTGTTCCGCTCATGCACTCTTTGTTGTTATTTTGCTGAAGCGTGCTAACTTTGGCTGCACCAAGCTTTCCATCTAAAATCAGACTCTTTGTCGACGGTTCTTTTGGCCGTGTCAAAATGTTAGCCATAATATTTCTTTGTGCTTTCTCTTTATAAAAACTCTGCTTTATTTTTACCTTTCCCTCATCCTTCACCATTGCTGCTTCTAGAATATTAATAGGATTAGCATGAGTAGGAGCGGAAAGAGTAGAATTACCACTGCTCTGGAGATTTTTACAACTTTTTATTTTTTCCCCATGTTCATTTGAAACCCCGACTTTTTTAAGAGTGGTGTTGGTGGTGGTAATGGCAAGTTGAGATGAGAAACGATGGTTGGATTTATTACCCCATTTTTTCCTCCCGTTTTCTTTCTCTCTTGTGTTTTTTAATAGCCCACCATTACCACCACAGCTACCCGTCCTTGTTTTCGCATTTCCGGTACTAGTGCCATTTCCTTGTTCATCGCCTTTGTCCTGGTAATCCCATAAATCCACCGAGGCGCAGTCGTTTGCTCGTCCACTGCCAATTAATTTCCGCTCTTCTCTTCCTTTCACTTCACCAGATGAAAATGATGTTTTTGTTGTTGTTCTTGTTGCATTTATTTTGCTCTTTGATGGCCTTGGCTCTTGCTCACGTTCTCTGTCTTTATTACCGCCACAAAGTTGGCCGTCCAGTTTTGACGGTTGTTCGGCGGTGGTGAAAGCAATCCTGTCATTCCCAATTTTGTTGCTTTCTTCTTTCTCAATTATTTCACTTTCTCCACTACATTTCCTATTCTCCTTACCATTACCATTACCACCCACAACCCCCACAAGATCCTTTTTACTTCTCCAAGAGTAACAATGGGAACTGGGCGGAGGGGTGGTAGCTTTGGTGGGGGTGGCATAAATCCTACTCCTATTTTTAGGGAGCAGTAATAAAGCTTTACTTGGACTTACAAGATGACCACCGCCAACTACATCCGCAACGTCAGTTTTTCTGGTGCTGATGCCACCACAGAATAAATTAGGTTGAGCAGTCTTGTCCACCAAAGACGGAGAATATGATGATGCGAGCTGTTGCCCATTTCCTGTCCAATTACTCTCATTAATCTCGCCTCTCATCCCTTTTATTCCTCTTTCCTCCATTACGACGTCTTTTCTTCTTCAATTTTTTCCCCTCAATGAACTCCACTACTCTCTTTCATTCCGTCCATCTTTCACACATTCCATTTTATTTATTTCATTTCTTTCTTTCCTCATTCATTTTTTCCTCTATTATCAACTCTTATCACGAAATCAAAAAAACGGTCTTCAATTTGTTTCCTCCATTTAAAATCAAACGTTTTACAATCTTTCCTTACAACCATTAAATTCCATTATATTTTTTTCAATTTAACATATGAATCACATATTATAGAAAGCCACAAGTACATTATCAATGTTCTTGCAAGATACTTGCCTGAATTATTACCTGTGCTCATCATCATCCTCCTCATATACCCTCCACTTCTAACAAAGACTGTCTTAGAAAAAAAAGCAAAAGATTTATGTTGATGGGAGAAAGTTACTGCTCCTTTCTCTCTCTTCCACAGTCAATGAATGAGCCTCGGAGAAAATTTACTGATTTCATTTGAACCATTCAGACATACCTACATTTATATATAACTTTTTATACATTACGCACTTACATGCGTATCCTAAATTACTCATGTAACCACATAAACACTTAGTGACTTAAATTCACATTGCTGCATCGCAATCATATCCCAATGGACAAATTTTCAAGTTGATTCACGGAAGCCAAATAACATGCGTATCACCAGAGTGCATCTTGAGTAGTCGGCATTTTTTTCCTAAAGAAAAGGACAAAAAGGCAGAGGAATTGTTCCCAGAAGCCAAGCTCGTAATTCACACCTTCACTTCCTCTTCTTTAAAAGAAAAGTAGAGAATAACGTGAAAGGAGCTTGATTAATTACTCCAATAGACTTTTTCCACCTTATAACTATCCACATATTCACCTCACCCACACACATAATAACACTGCTCGAGAAGGAGGAAGCTTTTGTTATGGTTTTTTTTGTATGCTGCTCACAATCTCTTGAAAATTAGAGGGAACACGATGTAGACGACGACCACAAAAGGAAGTAAGGAAAAGCCAAAAACCCAGAGGAGAAAACGAGCACGTTGTATTTTTTATAAAGAAGAAAAGATTGATCTTGTTACTTTCCTTGTGAAGTATATATGTATACTCCATCCGCTGTTATTATTGTGGAGAAAACAATGGCGATATAAATCCTTCTAGTTTTCTCTCAAGAAATGCGTGTGTGTGTTGTGCTTCCGCCTTAAATTACATTTCAAGTAATCTTTCGGGGGTTGCACAAGAGCGGAAGCAAACACGAAGACATAGTTGGTTGTATAAGAGCACAGCCAATTACGCTTAATTTATTGCCAACAATGGTTTTCACATTAAAGTTTACATGACCACTTGCAAAATACACACACAGCTCCATTTAAAATCTTGAAATATTATTGACACCCAAGGAGAAAGATGCTACCCGGTTGGATTTCACCAAGGAAATGACAACCCAAGCTAGTTTATTCATGTAAATTTATCAGAACAGAAGGAGAAATGTGTGTATATGTTATTGTATTTGAGGGAATCCCCTTTCGATAAGAAAAAGTGATGACTCAAAAGGAGGAGGAGGAATTGTTGGTGGAAACGTAAAAATTTTCTTTCATTATTTTGCATCATGGAAAACCAGATATAATGCATTATTTCTCTCATTCCATTACATTATATTTTGCCTGCTAAATCCTCCAGAATATAATATGATCCCCTTTTCACACTTGATGCATATAATTCCACTCTCACCCTCTCTCTCTCAATATAAAATTGTAAGACTGGAGAGAAAAACAAGGGCATCTGCCTAAAATGTGTTTGGTAAGCAGAAAGAGAGAGATATTGGGACAAGTATAATAAATGAGCAAGGCGACTTTTTGTGATATTACATTATACAGAAAATTTTATGGGTGCATCGGTATTGAAATTGGCAAGGAGGAGGATGACGATCATCACACGACACAAAACAACAAGTTAGTGGGACCATATTGCTTGGCAGGACAATACGAGGGAGGGTGCAAAAGGAAATGAATGAATGGATAAAATGGTTGTTGCTCCTTTTGTATAATATGGTTTATGTTGTTGTGATGTAATGTCTCGTAATAAATAAATGTATCTGTGTCGGGGAATCCCCAGCAGACAACAAAATATCATTTTCTCTCTCTCTCTCTCTCTCCGTCTCTTCAGGAGTCTGGAATACTTTTACATTTAAACAAACGAATAAATGGTGTATTGTCACTTAAATATTTTGTAATCAGAAAAGAGAACATAAGCAGTGTAATAATACACGCTCATTTCTCCATTCATCTTCAAGAAATAAATGAGGGTTTGGAGATAATATGCGTACTCTCATGGAAATCGAGTATGGTGCAAGGCTGACCTTAACTGTTCCCTGCGTCCCCTACTGTTTATTTGGCTTTTGGTAGTATTTATTGGGAAATAGATAACCAGAATGTATTCCACACACCACATGTTGAGTAGAACCAGTATTGAACAATATGCCATCAATTATAGTGCATTATGTGTTTTCCCACGCACGCATTTCCAGATGTAAGCATACATTCAGTCCAGGTAAAAGCGTCCACATTAGCATCTTAGTTTACAAGGTAAAAGTTCTGAATGTCAAAAGTGCATACGACATTCTAAAAAGCATAATAATTTACAATTCAGATTCTTGCATCCTTCCATAGTCAAAGCTTCACACCCATTTTTTACAAATTCTTACTATTTTCTTTAAAAAAGCATTCTAGTGCATTTTAAAAGGAATTGGATGCAGATGCAAGATATTTATAAATGTGGTGCAGGAGGTATGTGTGTGGGTAATGCTATCAAAAACTTGTGTGTGACGGCTATGCTTTTCCTTCCGTTTCACAATGCCTGAACTGCATCCCAAATCACTTTCTCTTTCTTTTCTACTTTTTTTCTGCATCTTCAGCTCGTTTTGGTGGAGTGATGCAGTGCATACAGAATGAATTCAACTTTTTCTTGAACGGATGCAACTCAAAAACTTTTTTCTTCTTTCCAGACAGCGAAAAGTCAAACAGAAGGGCTTAAAGCTACAACACTGCCTCAGTGTAATAATATTGCATTCCACACCGCACATGTGTAAGTTGTGTGCACTCACTCGCACTTTCCCTATGTAATATTAGCTTTCTCCATGTGTGTATACAAACCTTCGTTTTTTCTTTGACTGGCAAATGCTCCACTGCACATTTTCAACTTGACTTCCTCTTTCACTCCAACTTGCCTCGGATGCACTTTTGATGCAATATGTGCAGTTGCAGCTGCTGCTGCAGCCGCAGCTCAACAAACAGAAAAAAAAAACTTTTTTTTTCTTTCGGATAATAAAACTGCTCTGATGTACAATATAGGAATGCATAGAAAAGCCTGTTTACATTTCTTTTGACATGCTAACATAGCATCGATGGACAAAGCCGCACCTTAAAAAATCCAATTCAATATATCTCTGGATCAAATTTAACCCTTTTTCCTATCACAACCGCACCTGAACTCAACGTCGTGTTTAAACTTTGAAACAATTGTTCAATCCAATTGAACAGTGCATATCACATCACATTCTCCTACATAAAAAGTGACTGCTCGTTAAACGGAATAAAAAAAGAGTGGAAAAGGAGTCAGTTATTTGGAGAGTTGCTTGCAGCTCATTCACCAACCCATTTCTCGACTATTTATGAAGGCCGTAAAGACAAATTTCTCTCTCTCTCTTATTTCCCTTTTTTACATGTATTCCATTGAGACCGGTGAATGCCTTTGTATGTTATATAACGCTATTGTGGCTTCGTCTTCTCTCTCGTGGCCGGAAGGAAGGAAGAGGAAGCAAGCGTGGTGAAACCAAACAAAACGCACAAAGCCTTTGCTTCTTATTTCATTTTATGAAGGAAAAGTTGTATTTTTTATTACGAAAGTAAAAACAAACCAAGCATATAAGCTTGAGCTTCTTCTCAGATGTAAAGTCATGTCATGATCCCTTTATACATATCAATCCTACACCGCCCAAGAACAAAAGGTACGGTTGTATGTTCATTGTATTTATTTTTTTATCTGCCAAATTCAGAAGCTCTACTCTAAAAAACGAAATGAAAGACTCTCTGTCTTTCCTGATCATCGTATCCGTATCCTGATAGATTATACCGGCTACCTCTACCTTTCTGACAGGAGATCACATACAAGAAAAAAGAGAGCCGAGGAGCGGCACGTGGTTTTCTTTACTCCACAAAATGTATATATCTCTTTTTTACCGATATCCCTCTTCTTCAGAATACTGATTAGTTCAACATAACCTTACTTATCTGCTACGTCTACCTTTTCAAGTTCAAAGTCAGGGAAAAAAGTTGGCTCGTTCACCAAATGCTAACTACGCCATGTCATGATGCATTCAAATGTGTCTCTTATTTTTACTTGCTGCTTCACCAACGACTCCAGACCATTTTCTTAGAAAGAATCATCTTACAAGATCTCTCTTTCTGATGTGCTTTACGTGAGCTCACTTCTCATTTTATATTTCTCCTGGGACATACTTTGTGTGTGTCTGAGACTCTGACTGAGCAAGAAGGAATCTTGCTGAAGTCGGCGTCTTTTCCTTCCTTCTCCTCCATCGACGGATCTGATATTCTCTCATCTTGTTATACACACACCGTTTGATGATACGCATGCCTTGAGACCAGTCAAAAAATTATTCAAGAGATGTTGTGGTAACCCTTTTTAACGTTTACCAGAGTAAATCACAATTTATTCATTACAAATGAAATACTACCGTTTAAAATAATTTTTAAATGAAACATTGCATCCTTTAACGAAATCTTGATAAGTGAGACCCTTGTTTCTTTATTATTCCTATTTTAATCCATACCATAAATACATCATTGGGGAGGACTGGGATCAATCCCAGTAATAAAATGAGGATTACTTTCATAAGCCATATTCCTTTGAACCCCGTTAAAATCCCGGTATTAAAGCCTTTTTCCCTGTGTAATGATCCGAACGAGGCTACAAACGAACGTTTATTTTTTTTAAATCTATCATGCCGGACAAAATCTTTTAAAAAATTGTACTTTAAAAAGAAATTCTCATCCATTCATAAAATTCCCTACAACAAGCCACCCTTTTACTTTACTCACAAACGTAAATATACATCTTCCCGGAACACAGAAGCCTCCGAAGAAGCTTTTTTACATGAACAGTGAGTGAGTCAGCTTACGATGAGCAACAGTATTTTTGGAACTGGAGTAAAAAAAACGGATGATGAATATAAAAAAATCCCGGTGATGAATAGACCAAGATGGAAGAGGATGTTTGGTGGGAGAGTAAAAAGCTGAAGCTGCATTTAATATGATGAAGGCTACTCTTCTTACATAACTCAAAAGACTGAGTGCAACCTTTTTTTTTGAGAGGTGAAGGAGAATAAAGAAAAAAACATACATGATAGCCATAAATAGTTGTAAAGCCTGTGACCTGTCGTTGGACCAACAAGATAAACTGTTTCTCTCGCTAAGTTTTCCTTTACACTCGGATAAAATGAGAGGAGAGAGCAAAACGTATATGGTTATTACGCCGGGAAGAAAAGGGGACGATGAGGAAAGTCTCTCTGGCTGTATTTTGTAAGAAGAAGAAGCATGGTACACATTTATTTTATATAAAAGTTCCTTTTCAGTATTTTTGTTCTCTTTTTCATTCATCCTTTTCCATTTTGCGCTATACAATACATACACACAAGTATTTTTTCTCTCTGTTGGTTACTTACCGAATAAAAAATGATGATGGCTGTTGGCCATAAGGAGCATGAGAGACGTTGAAAACATCTCCAGTCCATTTTCTGGATCTCATAATAATAATGACGGTATAATACCCACTGTGTGCACTTAATCCTAAATGCTCTCTCTCTCTCTAAAGCGCGTGGTCATTCACTAACGTCTTGAGAGGAAGTAGTTCTAAAAGTTTTATGATAGAAGGTAACAAGCTTTACTTACGGGAAATATATTTACACACTTAATTCCATCCATTACATTACGAGCCTATGGACATGTACAATAATATTGTAACTGTTTTTTAGTTCAAACTTCCCAATTTGTAGTTACATGGCAACTGTCGACGAACGTGAGCTGAAAATCCGGCTCTGACAGGTTATCGTAATAATACAGAAATATAATTCTTGTTATCAAAGAGACAGACGAAAAATATGAATGTAACTTCCTTTTTTACCCTTGCTTCAAGCTTTTGCCTTGGGTCAAGCTCACGTTTCAAAAGAAAATATCCATTTTTGTCTTGTATCATGCTATGCCACCATGTCGTGAATTGAATGACTATATGAATTATTGTTACGTTGTATTATTGCTGTACTTTTTGGCATTTACTTTTTTTTACCAGAGTATTGATGCAATTGTAAAAGGGATGAAATCATTTTGCTACTGCTGAGGACGGCTGTTGTTGCGAGTGATTTATTGCCAAATAAGAACACTTCGATATGAAATAAAGGATTTTCAGAGGTACTTTAAGATTCCAAGTTTGTAATGATGCCTCCTTCTGGAATTTAAATTTGGTTAAGAATACGCCATGATCATGTAAAATCTGTTTTTTATAAAGTTGTTCCATTTTAATTATATATTTAATACGAAAAAGATGCGTATGACTTAAGAAAGCGAAATTACAGAGATGCTTGGTACCGATATCAAAATAAAATTCAACGGAAGAAGGGGCAAGTCCAAAAATGGTATCAGAAACGAAGAAAAAAGTGTAATTTATTAGTTTCCTATCTTGATGAAAGACTAGTCAAAACCTTGTTTTAACATTTTTTACTTCAGTAAATATAAATCAAACGGTTATTTAATGTAGACGGCTAAAGTATTTTTACAACTTTGCATTATCAAAACAATCCGTGTGAATGGGCCCATAAATAATTGGAAACTGATAGGAACCATGCACCAAACCTTTCTAAACATATTTTTATAAACAAAAAATAAGCAAGTAGTACAAAAAAGGTACATATTGGCTTACGTGGATTGTTTCCTGTGCAGAATATTTCCTTTGCTGTTGTTGATTACTGTGATGATGGTGACTGTTGTGATACAACTTCCCACTCCCACCACTTCCTGTGTTACCATCCGAACCCTCCATTTTTTATACACAATATTGTATCAACTATCAGCCAAACCGAGAATGCTCATCCTTGATCTGAAATTTAAAAAACAAATACGTTTAGACGCTTTTTATTTTATATTTATCGGAGAAATGCCAGGGAAAGCTCATTTAAAAAGCATTATTTGAAAAGCGTATTACAGTTAAAGAAAATATATTATGTAAACGTGTATATGTGCTCTTGTACAAAAAAGTGCGTGACCCCAAACAATACATTGTGGATGTGTTGGCCCCCGACCGCAACACATCACTTGCCGTGTATGTGACATTTATGAGTTCATTAAGTTTAACTCATGCTATGTTCTTTCTCCTCTCTCTTGTCCAACACCAAAAAACAACGACCAAGCCTCTTTCTAAACTTTTGCCCTTCTCCTATTTATTTTCACCCTGGATCTATGCTCTCTCTCTCTCACTCTCTTTGTTTTTCTGTGTGAATGAATGAATTCATGAGCCCAAATTTACAAAATGGGATGCATCCTGGCATTATTGTTTGTTGCGGTGCGTGTGGTGTGGTGGTCATAACGATATCCATATGTATTTACGAGAGGTGGTCAGTGGTCAACTCAATATTTCCTTCTTTTCGCTTTTATTTCACCTCTGTTTTTTTGTTGGTGGCAATTTATTTTCATTTGTTGCATTTTTCAGTGCATTCATGAAAACAGGATCAGGCCAGGGTCTGGTTTACTTGGCTAAACAAAAAAGTGCATGTGCTTCATGAATGACACCAGAGTCTACCCCCGTCATCCTATTATTACACTTTTATGATACAACCTGAAAAAACTAGTAAGAATATTGTGTGACTCCATCAGAATTATATTTTAAAGAAGGAGAGTAATAAGAAGTGTGTCTGAAGGAGAGATGATCATCCATCTCCATTTGCCTTGTAATCTAGCCGACGGACGATACACACTCCCTTTCTTGAATGACGGGAGTATATATGTGTGAGCGCCTTGTTTGTGGTTTTTATCCTACAGGAGCTTTTCCATTTTCTTTAATATTATCTTCCTGTCAAAAAATAACCTAAATACTTATTGTTGGTGGTAGGTGGGGGAAGAGGATATCTTGGTTACTTGGTTTGGTTGTGAGGGAAAAGAAGAAGCTCAGTTGTGGGAGGGAGATTACAAGGGATTTATATTTTCATCATGATAACAAACGTATTTTAGGTGTTGTTCCATTTTTTCCTTGGGAAAAGGAACGTATCACGTGAACTTAAAATAGAAGGGGTTGTGGATGATGCTTCCCCATAATAATACACTTTGCAAGTGTATAGATACTTATGTATGTCCATGTACATAGTTCAGATTAAGATAACTAAAAACGTTTTAAATAATGATAAATGGTTTTGTATCTTTCAGATAGGACAGAAATCTGTAGGTTTGTTTCTTAATTGGTTAGAGTGAGAAGTAACTCTACGTATTATGACAGGTCAACGATATCTATTGGATCAGAAGTTATATTGTGTTTAGTATGGGCTTAAGCATTTTGGAAAGCAGTAGTTCTGTACGCATTACATACTAATACAAATGATAAAAGCATCCGATCTTATGTCTCATTCGCTCCTGAAATCCTTATAATGAGAAATATCAAGGAATATGGCTATCATATACGTACATACATATTTAAACACAATGCGTAATGTACTCATTTGTTTATCACAGGATCTTGTTTTTTTAAACTTCTTTTCTAACAAAATTGTAAAATAAAACATGAATTAATGATGTTCACTACCTCATCTGTCATTCACAATAGTTTTCTTGTAAGAAAGCCAATTTTTAATAATTTATACATTGCAAACCATTTCAGCAATCGAATTTTTGAACAAAGAGAAACACGCGACGCGTTATGGTATTTTTAGGATAACAAAGAAACATGAGATGTTGCCTTCACAGTTATACTGAATACCACATCCCTAAAATACATGTATACCTATGTAGCATAGCGTATAGCATGTAAAATATATGTATGTATATTGATGGAAGAAAAAGGTATTACAAAAAATGCATGTCATGTTATGATGTGGGATGCAATATTGTTGGCCTTAACTGCACTGCTGCAGCTGTCACCTTTAAAAACCGTGATGGGATAAAAACTATCATCGGATGCTGGTGATTACAGTAATTTAGACTTTTGCAAGCTAACCTAGATGCTCTAGATAACAGGCAATAACGAAATAATATTGAAGATAGAACTAAA
>JAHZNG010002730.1:0-10291 GCA_027744375.1 Orchesellides sinensis
AAAAATGTTAGAGTTTCACTAAAAAATCATACCTTGTATTCAAAATTTAACCCAATTTTTAAAAATATCAACAGTATTTTTATGCAAATTTGGGGTGTGAAAACATGCAAATTTCTGCAAATTTCGAAACCCTGAGATGCAAATTTGAAATAGCACTTTTTGCAAATTTCTGGTATCTCTGCTCATCTTTCATTAATCAAAAACCATTGCTAATCCGATAAGTTCATCGCAGACCATTTGGCTCTCCGCGTCTGTTACACCAAAACTTGGTAATCTCATTAAAAATTAACTATAAGTCTGAATGCTATGCTTAATGTAATATTAAGCAGTTCAAACTCACATGATCTCAGTAGTTAACTTGAGACACAAAAGACAGAGTCAAGTGTGTCTGAAGAACTAAAGGGAGAAATGAATACAGAACGTGGGAGTCTCTGACTCTGACCAATTTATTCATAGTTTTTATCAGAAGTTCACGGTGAGACGTTTTGTGGTTGGGGTTTGTGCATTTGATGCATTTCTTTCTTTGACTTGATTTCTCTGTGTGAAATATAATATAAAATGATTAGGGATTTATATCATTTTACATGTGCAAATGTCATATATGATGCAGTCAAAAAACGGAAGTTTACAGTATTCATGTACCTAATTTTAACCTATTTTCTTTTTGTTATTGCAGAAAGGAAGTCAATGTCAAGAGCAGTCTGAAGTGACGGATTCGTGAATTAAATGTCATTGGAAAGGCCTTTAAGGAAACGGAGGACGCGGGTGGGAGAAGACAGCAATCTTTGGAAAATTAAGAACTTCGACGAATTTTTCAATGCAATTACAGTAATAGTCAAGAACTGTCATAGATATTTATGTTGAAAGTTGAAACAGGTCGTAAATAGTATATTTTGCTACTTTTTGATTAGTAGTAAGTAGGGGATTCGCTCTTGATAAAAGATCTTGTTAATCTTAATCTGTGATTTAAGAATCTAGTAAATGATAGGATATAATTATAGGTCAGTTAAATTCTTAGTGACTTTATTCTTTAGTACTCTATGCAAAAAAAAGTATTTACTAATTGTAGCTGAACAGAAAGGAAAAGGGACGAAAACATACTTAATCTAAAAATATTGCTTTAAAACGGAGAACTGTATGTTGTTAGCACATTTGTTGTAAATAAGAATTGATTCATCGAAGATCATGTCGTCGGAGACTTTTAAATGTTCCATTTGTTTGGAATTTAGTTCTGGTAAGCCATGAGTAATCGCTTCTCTTTAAGTTTATTCTGGACGGAAAGTATGGAAATGAGGAATAATTGGATTTTTTTGTTTTGTTTGCAGAAGCTGAGGGGAAAGATTGGTTTGTAAGTACCCCTGGTGGACATGTGTTTCACTACTCCTGTATTAAACGGATCATTGATCGAGGGCATAAAAGGTACATTAATATTCTGTCTCTTAACAAATTAGAATTTTATACTCGTTTTACAAATCTGGCAAACTAGCTTCTTCATAAATATTTTTTGTTGGTTTATGTCTTCATTAACATCTGGTTTTTTCAGTTGTCCCATGTGTCGGGAAGCACTTAGCCTGAGTAATTTGACTCGCCTTTACGGCATGGACCCATCGGTAAAGTCCCGGAAATCAAGCCGAGACTCTGCAGATTTAGGCATTGATGGTCTTTCTTACAGGAAACCGTATGTTCGATATAGTTTTAGTAGTGATAAATTTGATTTTATTGGATAAGTAATGAAGTATAATCAGCTTTGCTTTTGACCTAGGGACTATACATTTAAGCTCGTTTTGCTCGGCAACTCTGCCGTAGGGAAATCATGCTTGCTGAAAAGATTCTCCGTAAGTATTCATTGCTATGATTGATCAATATTACTTTTTAAAAGATATACTTGATTTGCAACTTGCAACTGATGTGGGTTTAAATATTAATTACAGACTGGAGTTTTTCATTGCGACATGACAGCTACTACTGGTTGTGATATGGTATAAAATAAAAAATTATTATATTTCCGTTACATCCACCTGAACTGAAAAAGGTGGAATCTGACAGTCTATCTAACCTTTTATTTGTACTTGCAGTGTTTTAAAACCATTGAGATGGGAGAGAAGGCCGTAAAGTTGAATATTGTACGTTATTTAGACTTCGTACTAAAAGTATAATTTTCTAATCAAACGCATAACATAGATATTTAGCTCATGTCATTTTGTTCTTTCAGTGGGATACTGTCGGCCAAGAAAAGTTTCGTTCTATAGCACACAATTTTGTGCGAAACGCTCATGGCGTCCTCCTAGTTTATGATGTTACGCAAACTGAAACATTTGAAGCAATTCCCGATTGGATTAAGTTTGTTGACCAGGCTGGACCTCCAGGAGCTGTGAAGGTACTGGTTGGAAACAAGATTGACGAGCCACAAGAAACTCGCCGTGTGACAACTGATCAAGGCCGTGTAAGCAACCTACCTTAATTATTGGCTCTGGAAGCTACCATACCTTTGGTATATAATATAATATTTTTGCTTTATCTTTCCAGGAGCTCGCCACCAAACTAGGTTTGTCATTCTTTGAAACCTCAGCAAAAGAATGTAACAACGTGGAAGCAGCCTTCCGTTGTCTTGTTGGTGAAATCATGGAGTACCTGATTATGAACACGAGTGACTTTGACTCAGAACCTGATGACACGATCTCATCAAATTCATGTCGCTTACAACTTCCCTCTCGTAGGGCCTCCAGCCCTTACGATGACTATTATTACGGAAACCAACACTCGGACAATGATACATCGTGCTTGTGCTAATGTGAAGACAATTATTGAATCAGTCATAAATACTTCAAATACTCGGGCGTTACTTACTTCAGTCGAACAATAAGCAGAATTTCAATAAATTACATGATAAGGGCAACTTTTTTATTGTTAAAAAATCTTGTAATATAGTCCTATTAATATTTTCGTAAGCTGGAAATTCATCCACATAATCATGTATAGTATATTTAATATAAAATCGTGCCTATCTCTTTTAAAAACACTTCAAATATGAATTTAAAGGCCTTGACGTTATGTTCACGTTCGTACATGTTGTTTTGTTAAAGACAGCTTTGAATTTCTGTACGTATCTCGCATTCCAATTTTATAGTTTTTTGCAAGCGCTAAATAAAGGTTTTATTATATACTCGCATCTTAATGTAAACTAAATCTTCATGGTTTAATTTTGTTTTTGTCTGTGCACCTGAAGAAGTAAAATTTGCAAGAATGTATTTCCTTTTTTCTTAGTACATTAGCACCTATGAAATCCAAATGAAAGTGCCTACCAACTTTGATGGTGTGACAGAGGAAATATGTATTAGGAAAAGTATGTTTTTATTTTCCTTCTGATGAACTGTAGTTAAAAATTGAGTTATTTAGCGGTAATGTTAACAAAAAACGTTCCTCCACTCCACGCCAAACTACAATATGTAGAAATGTTCCATGAACTCTACTTTCATTTACTCAAGAGGAAGTTGCATGTCATGTTCTTTTACTTTGTAGCACTACATACTACATTACACATGTACACTAGTATGTCTCCCTCCCTTGCCTTCGTTGGTTTTATACTTTCAGCATTATTCGATTCCCAAAATCTCTCAAGCTGAGACAGCAATGTGAAAAGTAGTTCAACGAAAAAGACAACTTTCATGCTGAACTTTTCAATTTATGTGTACCTTACATTTGTATAAGGGATTTTATACTTTAGTTTCTGTGTATTTTATGTAAAATCTACGAAAAGTTCAGCGTTTACTTAGTTAGTTTACTCCCCCACAAAATGCCTCTCGCGACATTTCCATTTACAGAAGTAAGCAAGAAAAAGTAATACATTTATGAAACTCTCAAAGCATCAATTGATTAGCACTGAATATATCATCATTATATCCATACCCTTTGCATTATGGACAAGTTTTTTACTTCAGGGAAATCGGCGCGAGATACATGGGGACATATAACTAAAACCGAAACATGTAGACAGATATGGTCCGACTTAAACTGACAGGGACAAGCCAAGTTTTTTATAAACTGACAGAGATCATCTGTTGTGCATGCTATGCATAGGTGTGTATTTTTACATTGGTTAAAAAGTAAACTGGAGCATGCATGAAACTTTTTCTTTTGATTTTGTAAACAACATAGCAGCCGCTATGCATCCAGCTAACACTAACACCATCAGAGGCAACAGATGCAGATGTTCAAACTAAAATCACACTTTCTTTTTCTTCGGATGTTTTCAAAGAAAAGCTAAAAAAGATTTATTTTTTGCTTGTTTTCTTTTGCTGTTATCACAGTCAGGAGGAGAGGCTCAAAGTTTCCAACTGAAGTATACAAATTCTATTGGANTCTTTTTCTTCGGATGTTTTCAAAGAAAAGCTAAAAAAGATTTATTTTTTGCTTGTTTTCTTTTGCTGTTATCACAGTCAGGAGGAGAGGCTCAAAGTTTCCAACTGAAGTATACAAATTCTATTGGATTTTCTCTTCTAAAACTAAAGTTTTTTTTACAAACTCAAACAAGAAAAAAGTTTATATTACTGTTTATAATGTGACACCATAAGTATCAATAGTTCTGTGTATTTGTAAATGGAATCCTATACTGGATGAGATTTAACAAGGAAGGAAATAGCATTATCTAAGTTTTTGATGTTTGTGTTCTTAAAAAAGCCCAATTTACCTTGTCATTTCTCTAATTTTGTTTGTTTTAACTAGTCAACCGAAATTGGCAATTGGAAAACACAAATAGCGTTTAAAGAGAAAAGTTTGGAAATCTTTTTTAATGATCCACATGATTGTACACATCTATTAAAATACATACATTTGTAAATGCCTTGTCAATCGCCACACAAAAAACTACTACGTTGTAGATAGGTATGCATGCCAAGGTGGGTTTTTTCTCCTGAGATGAATTTATGTGGTTTGCATTCGTTTTGACAAATAGCTTTGTTCCGCACATCCTAAAAAATCTGCTCCAGATTTTTCTCGTTGTTTACATAATACCTTTTATTTCCTAAAATAGGACTGCAGGAGTGAAGAAGGAGTATTTGTTTTAAAAAACCAAAGGATATTTTCCAATCTTGTTTTCTTCTACAATACCTACGCCCTAAATTTACTTCACTATAAACATAGTAAATCCGCCATCACCTCCATTCCTCCGTCTCGGCTCCTCTTTCACTTTTGAAACGACTATACTAACAGGCACACCAAGGAGAAAAAATGTTATTGGAAAACACAAGGAGTTTGCCCTTGAGCCTCTCTCGACTCTCTTTCTTATGTTCCTTCACCGTCGCTAAAGGATTCGCCGTTCGTAGGAATGTTCCTCCAAACTCCAAAATCATAGTGCAGTTCTTTAGTACAACCAATTCTAACAATGCTTCTTCATCCACCTCCAGTGGAGAATATTTTTCGGCATCTTCGGACGACTTTAAAAGTGTGAAATACTGGACGGAAAATAAAGGGCGAGTCGCCCATTTGATGCTCAACCGACCACAAAGACTGAATGCCATTGATCACCACATGCCAATGGAAATTGAAAGAGCAATAAAACTAGCCAACTTTGATGATCAGGTCAAAGTGATTTTGTTATATGGAGCGGGTAACTCGTTTTGCTCTGGATATGACTTGAAGCTTTTCTCGGAAGGGAAGAGAGGGGAAATGCTTGGGAACCAGGAAATGCCTTGGGATCCTTTGATTGATTTTCGGTAAGAATACATTTGTACGCTATGGACGTTTCAGTAAAAGGCTTTTTCGAAATAATATTCATTTCGATTTCACTTTGAACCGTAAAATAAATTGGCCTGGCTGAAATTCTGTTTCAAACGATTAAAGCTAATAGCTAATGTTCATCTCAAAGATATATTTCATAAGAGCTCATACAGTCAAGGTGTACAATAAAAATACGTGCCTGGGCTTGATTATGTATATTGAATTGAATTTATATTCATTGATTTAAATTGATTCGTTTTATTCAAAATTCTAAGGGAAATATTGAAAGTACCTAAATAATCCTGGCATATGGTTGTATTTGAGACGAAAATATTTTTCCTTAAGCTCAGTAGTTTTATTTTTGCAATATTTATTCATATGAAAACTTTTCTCTCTGGAATTTTCCAGCTTTATGTCCACCTGTACCTCAGCGTTCATGGAGATTTGGCGTAGTACAAAGCCTGTGATAGCCAAGATTAACCGGGTAGCTATCGGAGGTGGTAGTGATATTGCCTTAGCGTGTGATGTGACCTTCACAGAGGATAAAGCACGAATTGGGTATCCACCAAGTAAGTTTTACGTGCAAAAAAGTGATCCGCTTACTTTTTACGAGTATTCCTCAAACTCAGACTTCCATTTGTCACCTACAAAGCTTTTTTGTAGCTGTTTATTTTATGAAGTATAGACGACATTGTTTGATTGAGATAATTTTACTTGGGCGAAAGGAGATGGATAACAGTTCCACCTCTGTAAATTTACCTTCTCGATGATATTGTCACGTTTTTATAGTTATGCGACTGTTTTTATAAGGTCGAGTCTGGGGATGCCCCACCACCGCATTTTGGTTCTACCGAGTTGGCATGGAACGTGCAAAACGGATTCTGTTCACTGGGGAAATCCTCTCTGGCAAGAAAGCTGCTGACATAGGTTTGCTCGGTGAATCTTTGGAAACTACTGAGGAGCTGGATGAAGCTGTGGAGAAATTCATCTCCCGAATCCTATCAGTTCCAAGCAATCAGTTGTGGTTTCAGAAGCAAATGATCAATCAAGCTGTAGAGAGCATGGGTCTATTATCAACTCAAAGACTAGCAACAATTTTCGATGGGATGAGTCGACACACGCCTGAAGGGGTTGCCTTCCAGCAGAGAGCTGCCACAATGGGTTTTAAGCAAGCCGTCATGGAAAGGGACTCTGGAATGGTGGCTGAATGGATGGAATTCGATAAAAACAAAAAATAAAAGAAGTGAAGTATATACTTGCTTAGTTCATTGTCTGAACAATAAAACTTTTTCTATTTCGTGAACGAGAGTTGTAATGTGATCTTTTGTGTACGAATATTAAATGATTTTCTTTTTTGTACTTGAAACCGAGTGATTTTTATTTTGTTGAAGACTTTCAAGAACAGATTTGTTTCGTAGTCTTATGTTTCGCTCATAATCCCTTAAAAGCCTTATTACACTGTCATTTGACATGTAATGCTATTTGTACCTCTTATCACTGATGCTCTTGCATATTTAGACATCCATCCTGGGGAAGATTCCTGGACTGCTTATGTCATGCTTGAGCACTGCAATGTGAATGCTGGATATTATGTCTTGCTCTTAAAAGCAAATGGATTAATCCAATAAAATCCTTCACATGTGTGTGGGTGTCTGTCTAACTTAAATGTATGTTGAGCGAGAATTATCTCCAGTCTTACTCCCTTTCTTCTTGAACTTGATCCTCCGCTCCCAGACCTAATCCAATTTGGAAGACTAAAAGAAATCCTTCTAAATTAGAGAGCGCTTTTAAAGTAATTTTCCTTATAGACTTCATTTCCAGAGAATTAAAATCTCTATGTGTGTCGTATTGTAATAAATGGAAATCCCAGTCCTACTCATTTTTTTAAATATGCACAAGTCTTAAGATGCTTTCACCAGAATTTACAATATAGCCAGCGATACTTTGAAATAAATTTAAAACGAACAAGTAACAATGTTATTTAATAAATTATAATTATAGTATGCCATCTTATAAAAACTTACTTGAATACTCAATGCAATTTTTGGCCATTATAGTCATATATCAACCCACACAAGATCTGCAATAAAGGTTCAAACTCTTGAAAAAGTTTCGCAGTCTATAGAAAATGAATTGGAGATTGGAACCGATCGTTGTTTTCGTAACGCTTGTGGTGCAATCCGATACGGCATGGTATCTCAGAATATTCCCTTCCAGTTGGATTAGCTAGATTCCAGTAATAGTAGCCCCATTACAATCCCATATTAAATTACGTTGCAGTATAACACGGAACTGAAAGTGTTACACATGCTTATATACCGTAACGTAACCGTATAAACATTTATAACAACAGCATCTATAAACCCTTTCTTATTTTATGGGCTGGAGGTTAAGTGGAGTGAGAATGATCTACTATTATTACTGTGTCATTCTCGTCATCATGATCATTGTAATGGTAATGTGCTCATGTATATATACGGATACATATAATCATGTAAATCAAAGCATGTCTATGTATATACACAACACGTGCTTTTTGATAACAAAATAATGTAAACTAAAAAACGTTGCAAAACTCATGTCAAAAGATAAAAAGCAGGCAAGCGAGAATAAAGAATAAAACATTATATTTTTCTGCGCTCACTGGAAAATTCGAAAGCATATCGCATTTGAATTATGTGTATCACAATATATCATAAATAAGTTAGTTTTCTCAAATTGCATTTTTAAGTTTACAAACACATACACCATTTTATGCACAACCAATACCAATGTCTGCATTTAAAGTTATATACCTTCCATATACTTACTCATTCCATAATACAAAGTCTCTTATACCTCTTCTTTTTAATCGTTCATCCATTCCACCACGAAATGGTAATCGAGTCAAAACCACAGAGAGCCCAGACAGAAGAAGTTGCAGAGTTCGCATCGCATGCATGCAGCCATATCGCACCAAACCAAAACGCAAACAGTAATTCCAGATTAAATGTACTTTGCTTTGATGGGTTTTTACGCTACAAGAGAAACTCTATTAAATGCTTATGGATGGGTATATGAATGATAAGCCGTTGCTGCTTACTGCTTGCCTTTTGTATCCATATTGCAACGAACGTGATGGAAACACCAGGGAAAACAAAATGTATATTTTAATGTATGCACATGTTTATTCATCACTTCCATCATCATCCCAGAATATCGCATGCATCAAACTAAAAGTATTTTGTTGTGCTTCACTCATACTCACTTACTCAAGTGAGCTGTGATATCCCTGAGTAATCTAGTCAGCATTATTACAAATATATTGTGTATTAACTATGAAATGAACAACATTTCTAAAAACGAAGAAAGCAAAATGTTGTAGGATATTATCTTTGTGTATGTATACTTTATGTGATACATTCATGTGAAAAGATCAAAAGTGTGTATGCCTCAATTCAAGTAAAGTTCTGCTTTTGTACAAAACATAATCCGCATTTTGTGCATGCTATAGAAATAGGCTTATGTCGTTGACAGCTTTATAATGTTGAAGTTTCTCCAGAAGATCTCAACAAGTTTTGATGACTTTTAGATGGCATGTATTATACGGACCTGTGGTCAAAAGCATCCATAACGCAGGCAGCAGAAGGTAAAGTATGGAAGCGTAAAACACATGCTATGACCATTACCATAATACTCAGTGGATCTCCTTTATCGTGCTCTTTTTGTTCCGAATTCAATTTTAACCAGGTATCTTAAAGCAGCTAAAAAGTCAAAGTCCATGGTCTGCTTTCTTCTTGACAATATATTTAAAAGTTAACAATTGACGTGGACAGACAGATAATGAAATTTTTAAACTTGCTTACGCTGTTTACTGTTTAAAAAGCCAAAAACCATAACATTAAAGCTCTGTACTGTATATTATGACTGTATGACACAGATATGAATAATGAAAATGATTTTTATGTGCCAGAAAGCACCACAACTACTGCCGACAGCAGCCACAACAAAGTAAAAAGTTTTTGACAAAGGCGGAAAGCGCAGCTTACGAGTACTGCATTAATACTACAAGAGCTCTAGAGCTTATTACTATTTTACTAAGTCAGTTAAGTAGAAGCAAAGTACGAAGTAAGCATAAGTCTCTGCTCCATTTTCCACCTTCATTATGCATAGCGCTCGCAGCTCTCAAAATTAAAAGCCTTTTTACCAGACTGCTTAAAAACGTGTTACAAAAATGATGTAAACAAAATATGTGATAAGATAGTACGCAGCCTGATATAAACATTCGTTTGGTACGATGGAGTAGATAGATTTGGATTATCATCGTCAACAGCACTAACACGGAAAAGTTAAAAACCCTAACTTGTTATTGTATATTATTTTTTTCTCCATCCGTTTTTCCCAAGTGAACTACATTTTTCCTTCTCCGAAATCCAAATCCTGTTTCCAACATAAGTATCCTCTTCCTTTATGTAATGTTACATATGTACGTGCCAGCTAAACGAAAATATGATACGATGATGGCTGCTGGTAAGAGAGCTGTTGAAAAGTTTGGAAAATGATGAGGGATGCTTTTTTCCCGTGGAATATTTTCATG
>JAHZNG010002731.1:0-11849 GCA_027744375.1 Orchesellides sinensis
TAAAATATTAGCTGTCAAGTATTTATTCCAGTGTGCGTCAAATAAAAACTTTCAGATAAGTACATATGTACATGTCATTCACAATTATGCATTTATACATAATCAAGAAATTATTTTCTATCCGCTCCGAGTCACAATATCTGATCATGGGTATATTTTGAGTAGTTTGAATGGCATTGGGTTTGATTCATTAGCTAATTATTCAGAAAAAGGGCCAGGATAACGTACCTTAAATCCCCATGCTCTTATATACTTAGCTATGGGAAAAGGGGCCAGCGTAATAATACTTCTAGCATTGGGTTCTTTCTTCAAATGTTTCACATTGCAGAGTTTTACACAATAGATATATGTTACATTGATGCTTACAATTATCACAAAATGTATAAAAAATACTCTTAGAAAGGAAGATCAGTTCAGCAGGTAACTCCTTTGCTTCGCAGACTTCATTACAAACGTAAACAGACCTCAAGGTAAACAAACTAAGGCAAGGTAGAAATACATAAGTGACTCAGCACTTCAGCCGGACATGGAAAAGTACATTGCAAACTATATAAGTACAATACTATGGATGAAGTAGTAAGTCTTTTGGTCGCAGAAGAAAAGTTCGCTAGGCCATGGCTAAGCGTTAGTGTTTTGTGTACATTGCAAATGTGCTCCCAATGAAATGAACAGCCTTTTACGAAAGATGGAGAAGATTGATTGAAGTAGTCTCTCAATCATAAACTACAGGAACCGCTGTTGACAGCAACTTTACTGCTACAACTTCTAACTCAGTTAATCAAAACTAACGATCGCTATATATGACCACTCATATTCAGGAAATTGTTAGTTGATTCCTATAAATTCATCTTATCCTCGTATGCATTGGATGCACCAATGTATAAGGGGGTTTATCATCGCCCATGTATTATTAATTCAAATGATATTTTCTGTCTTCTGGCGTTGTTTATAGTTTCTAAGAAATTTTAGGCCAATGCCACTGGAAAGCGCATTTATATGCTTGGAATCAGAACGTCGGAAGTAAGTTCCCGGAATAATTTACTTCGACTTTAGGATCATTTGTGAAATTGATTTTTACTCAATTTATCAATCGATCAATCATTCTAAAGTATTAAAAAAGCTACCGGATACGATTAGATATGTACGAGAATTCTCAGAGAAAACCTTGTATCTACACATATGCGTAGTTTGTATGATCCTATAATAAGATGGTTTTTATTGCGAAATTATATGCATTTAATCGCACAATAGTGTGATTAAGAAAGCATGGGGTCGGTGTTTAACTACCTGAAAGAGAGAAAGCAATATGCAATTGTAACTACTGTCTCTATCTGCATGCGCATGCATGCAAATTTTGTGGTTTTCTGGATCTGCACGAAGGCTTTGGCATAAACAAGAGATCATGTTAAATATGTAGTTTCAGAAAGCTGGAATAAACAGACATGCTCATGACTATGACATTAAAAAGTTTGAAGTTTGTATTAACTGCTTAAACGAATGTACCTATGTATGTTTATATGAAAGTACAGACTACACGATTTGAAGCAAAATAAGCATGGATTTTAATTTACTACAATTTATTTAATTAAAAGTTAATTTGCTTGGAAAGCTTCGGACATTCTTTTATAAATTCACTTAATAAATTGGTACTATACGGAAAACCAAATGATATACTCTCATCTTGCATATTATACGACTGGCAAGGCAAGGTGGCAAGCATTGTTTTTTAGTCACCGATACAATGTCCAATATTTAGATGAACAAGTTGATTCAGTTATAAATGCAAAACTTTTGGGATACTTATGGATACATTGTACCGTCGTATGAAATGAAAGGCTTATATAGCTTACCAACTTGCGAAAAATCCAAAACTGTTGATTGATACACGATCAGACACTTTGATATTGAAAACAATTATGCACTTTATATAAATACACATCACAACTTTGTGGTTTTATTTCATTAGAAAATTATTCAGTGTTTTAAAACTATGAAACAATATTTTGTTTAGAGTATATTAAATNAGTGTTTTAAAACTATGAAACAATATTTTGTTTAGAGTATATTAAATAGCAGCTAGTCACAACTCACCACAACATAGTCAGCGTTTGAAAATGCACAGTACGTCTATTTAGTGATGTTACTTACTCCGCTGCTAAAGCACGACTCGCATCTCCATGGAGGGACACTACGGTTTTGCTTACTTTCTTTTCCACTCTGTTTTACAAGCGGGTGAACGGGTGTCTCTCCGAAAAAGATGATCCAAACTACAGACTATGCTATAAACCTGCTGCTGACATTTGCAAGTTTGCAAATAAAATTATTCATGGTGAAAATATATGTATATATCTTAGAAATGTACTCCTACATATGTTAAAGTATTGATTGTAATTTTCACAGAATATAATTAATTGAGTGATAAATATACTTTGAATCTCATTTATAATACCATACTAAACTACAGTTTATCTGAAGCCCCAAACCTGATCAAGATCAAATTTTAACTACAAGTTACTCATTTAAGTACTAATTAAATCAATTGTAACCGGTACTGAGAAAAAGTCAGACCGGGCTTTAGAAGGCTACTGACATTAACATAATCCTGCAAAAAGTTAAAACAAAGGTCTGCTAACGATAAGTACAATTGAAGTATTTTACATTGTCTTTATAAACGCGTTACATTTAGTGTAATTATTCTAATATTATAAAATCTATTCCATTATTACCGTGTAAAATTTAAATGGTGAAGACAAGTTACTCTTGCACAAAATATCGGTCTCTTTTTACTATGATACGTATGTATATATATATAGATTAAACTCTCGTTTGGTCGACAATTGTGAATAGTAGGTCGATAGGGTGGCATATTTCATGCGTGATCAAAACTGCAGTGATTTCGCTAAGAGAGCTGCTATAGCTTGCGTTTCGTCACCATTAAAATTCGTCAGCTCCTTTAAAACCTTGAATATGAGAAGAATTTGTTAAAATCATGGCTAAATCAATTACTTGAGAAGAAATGAGAAGAAAAATATACTTGTTCTCTGGAGAAGCCCATTTTCATAATCTTTTGTATCGTGGCTTCGCTGAAGCTCTGTGCAGAAGTAGATAAAGATGTTCCAGTGACTTTAGCACTACTGTTTGCGTTAGTGCCTTCGCTTAGCTCTACAAAAATAGGCGAAAAACATAATGAACGCATTTGCAAATTAAGTTCAAATGTGTTTTGCGAAAAGGTACATAAAAAAGTGATACAAGCGAGTAAAGTGCACAGTTTATGGAAATCAAGAGCTCTGTATCATAAAGGGATCAAATTTGACACAAAGAACTTTAATTAAACATCTAGGTGTTATGCGTAACGTATAATTTAATGTATGTACTATTTCATGCTTGTGATTTAAGTTCATAATTTTGAGATCATTTAATGAAAGTCCATTTTTGGAAGTGAGTGTGATATTTCTGCTACTGCTTCTTTGCCTTCTTATTCGCAACTGATTCAGTTGGTGAAGACCCACCTTTATTTTTCCTTTGCTCCCGTACACTTTCTTCAATCGCCTTAGCCAAACCAACATCTTCGCCACCCAAAGCTGATAATGCTTCCTCGTGCTCCTTAACTGATTCTGCATTATTTCCGGACAAACGTGCAGAATCTGGAAGTTCCGCTTCTGATAGGAATCTTGTCTCCGTTCCAGTTGTTCCAATAACAAGTACATTGCGTTTCAGGTCAATAACACACTGAAATTCAATTTGCGAATTGGTGAAATATTGGTTACAGTTACAAGAATGTTAAAGAAGTTAAGAAAATTATTCCAGTCTAACACCCTTTAAACCCGAAATAAATTAGAATTAAAATCATTTTACAAAAATAACAACTGGATATTATCCACGGTGGATAAATTACGCTTTCGTAGCCTTATAACATAACTATAACCATTAACAAGTAAGATTTCAATATCACAAGCCAAAAAATTACAAAGGATAAAAAAAAACACAATTTTACTTGTTTTGTTTCCGATAAACACTTCATAAAAACCAAATAATTACCTGAATCAATAAAGGCTTTGACAGGATGACCATTTACTTTGCAATCTATATACAACATAACAACAGTTCCAAAGCTCTCCGGATTAAACTCCATAGCTGCTTCCATATTCGCATCTATATTCTTTTGACGTATTTCTTCTGCAATCAATCTTTGAGCTTCAAGATCAAATTCGTCTGCCGTTAGTAGTCTTTGCTTTAGTTTCTCCTTCTCTTCTCTACGTTTCTGCATTTCCTTGATCATCTTCGAAAATTTGTCTTTGAAAAATTACAATTTATTATACGCGCATCCAGCCATTGAATATAATTATTCCTTTATCAAAATAACTGTCTTTTAAACAATTAAAAATTTACCGAAATTTCCGCTAAGAAGAGCCTCTGCCAATTCAGGATTGTTTTGCTTCACTAGCGCAAGTTGCTCCGGATCACTTAAAAGAACATCTCTTATGTAGGCAGGATCATCTTCTGTAGGTGGACGCTTAGAACTCCCCGAAGATCCAGTTGGCGGCCTAGAAGCTCCTGGAACCTGAATGCCACTAAAATCAAACTGAGGAAGGGAAGGAGCAGCTGGAACATTGACACCAAAGCCAAATCCTGTTCCCGGTCCAGATCCTTGTTGAGGACCACGATGATGCTGAATGATTACTACATCCCCATCTTTAATTCCAAGTTCCTGCATATCAAGACATTAATTTTAGCCTTATTAGTAAATTCATAATATTCTTAAGTTTTTAACAAATTTACACCAAATAGCAAACCTTCAGCGACTTTTTGTCATCAGTTAGTGGACGGCCTTCCAAAACGACTAAAATCTGAGAAGCAGGAATGCCAGATTCGACCTCACAAAACGCCTTAAAGTTTTCCAGTTCCAAGTCTTCACTAACATCCAAATTGAAGATGGCATCTGCCATCGTTGTAACCGTCACCTTCATCTTGACTTTTATTGTGCGTTCTAAAAATGCACAAAGACCCCGTTAAATTCCTCAATAACAAACTTAAATTTATTACATGATTTTATTTGCACTGAATATTTTAACATCCACACCTTACAGCTCTAGCCTCAAGCTTTTACAGATGACTAGCTATCGCTTTCACAAACAAGAGTTTGAGCAAATTAAAAAGCTTTCCTTGTCAGCCCTTCCTTGATTACTTTTAATTAAATCACGAAATCTTCCACACTTCCGGCTAGCTTCTTTATCCACGTCCTAAACTCCAGCTACCTATATCAACTAACCAGCTCAATCATTTCTGCAATAAAATAAAAATAACTTGACACATTACATATCCATTCTTTCAATACCAAATTTGTACACAATAATTCCTTCCTTATCAAATCAACAATAATCAATCATGAATTACATTAACAAAACCAATTAATTCTGACAACTCACCTTCTAAAATCCCTCTCATAAATTTATCCCAGCAACTTTCAACACTGAATTTTGACAAAAACACGTAACTTTTTTAACTAAAAAAATTAAATAGTGCTTTTTCCGTGTTGAGAACGATTTGCCAACCACTTTTATTTTCGTCTTTGACTTATTCAGCAGTTTTGGTAAACTTATATAAAAGCCCCTTGTGGTCCCGCGTAGCTTGTCTCTCTATGGTTGGCTGAGTTCCCATATAAAAAATTCATTTAGGCTATTGGAGTGCATGAATGTGAACAAAGTATGCAATGTTTATACATCATAGACATTCTTGACGCTATGCAAACGCTTTTACTTCCAGTCATTCTGTTACTGTTGGACTTCCAGTCAATTAGTGCATATAACTGGTCAATTTAGAGAATTACAGTAAATAATATAAAAATGCATTATAAGTATTCATATGAAGATACCTAAATTATCCTAACTAACCTAACATACCAAACTACCCGGTTTGTAATGATTTGTGTGTACTTACCGAGTGCATGTCTTCGTAGCGTTATAATTTGTTTGGCTCAAGATAACAGATAAGAGATTAGCAGCAAGACAGTAGTTCATTGTATGTGACATGTGACTATAGTAATGTTTCTGAAAATAAATAGTCTAGAATCCCTAACTGATAAACGGTAGTCTTGCTTCCATTATACTGGAAGTACCTGCTTTAAACATGTAATTAAAAAGATACTTGGTTTGTATTTTGCAGAACAAAAACTTTGACCAACCGTTTTTAGTTGGTTACAGCCATATTTCCAAGCTTAACGCATGTATTAAAAGATGACCTACGTAATATATTCAAATATACATCTCATACTAATCAGAGATAGTACATACAATTTTATTATGTTCTTTGTTTTTATGCCAACGTATTGGAAACGCTGTTGAAACTTGGATTGGATTGGAACTCTTTTACAAGCATGCATACAAATTTATGGATTTAACCTGATTTCGTTTTATTGGAAAGCGTAAAAACCAAAATACCTAAGTATAAATATAAACTCTTCTGATTTCTGAGTTCAAAATCTGTCATTTTTAAGGATACTAATTTTGCATGCGATCTAGATTAATTTAATGTATGTACGGTTGCCTTATCCTCCATACTGTTTGCATTACATTATTGATATTGTACTGACCTAATCGTACATATAAGTATTCGTCGGTTATGTGGTAAGTGCTTTTGAGCATTTTACTTTTATACTACTCTTATAAGGCAGTACAAACAGAACTGCTTCTAAAGCATTTTTTTGCGAAGCGAAGTACATAAAATACACTAACTGCATTACATCAGATAGAATAAGAACATATAAGTTAAACTTGTTGAAAAGTATTTATTTTCGCGATACGTCCACATCCTGCCCTGGTCAACGATTGATAAGGGGAATCTACACAATTGCGATGTCAAATGATGTGACTCATTTTGGATAAGTTGATCTTTTAAGTTTTAAGTTATGAAATGCCTATGCTAATGAAGTGGAAATGCAAAGAGAGAAAGGTACTTTATTGTATGTGTAACAAAACATTGATTTTGTTTCTTGTTGATCCTTGGATTGGTAAATAAAACGTTTTTTACAGTATGGAGGGCTGTCTGTCATAAAACGAAACATGCGGAAAATGAAGCCAAATATGTACATAAATGTACATCATGTTTGTGTTTTTATCTCTTGGTTTTGGCATTAGCTTAGTAAATACATCGAGAATCGAGATAACCCTTTAGTAAATACCGATACGACGTTTGACTTCTCTTTCTTCAAAATGTTTTGGGTTAATTTTACTTAAAAGCTTGCCAAACTCCTAGCAATAGGCGCAGACGGTAAGTTAAAAACTCGACGTCTGTAATAAAAAGAAAGCACAGGTTGGTCATATGCAAAAAACTTAGTTTTACTAGAATTTTGCATTACGCAATTAATCTTAAAACACAAAAAAACTCGAAACTTGTTAGTATTTGAAAACAACAAAGACAATGGAGATCGCAAGACAATTGCATGTGTCTGAAGAACGAAGTACGTAAACTCTTATATTGTTAGTTCAGGTAAAAGTAAAGTTCAGTTGAATGACCAGGTATTGTTTTTATTACTTTGTATTGTATGCCAGGCCAGTTTAACTGGAGTAAAATGACTAATTTGAAGGGGAGACTCCGCAATATACTCGATACTGGGTACTTGTCCGACTGTACGATCGTTTTAGGCTCTCCAAACAGTCAAGAAGCATTCGAAATGCTTCGATGTCCATCGCATATTCCTTGAATCAGCCTCCCCGGTTTTCCAATCCCATTTTCGGGAGATAGAACTTTATGAGGGGGAGGAAAAGCCAAAGATTTTGCTTCAGGACATTTCTACCATCACAATGGATATAATTTTACGAGTAAGTCCGAAGTTTAATTCATAGTGTCTATCATAGTAAGGTCGGACTACTGTGTTTGCAAAAGGGTTAGTGTAATATTCAACACAACTTATTTATAAATGCTTCTTATGATTAAATTCACTCCACAGTATCTGTATCTGGACGAGGTTGAGGTGCATGACTTATGTCAGACTCTAGAAGTTCTTGGCACAGGAATTGAATATAAAATTTATGGTTTGGTTAAACTGCTCAGCCCTCGGATAACCAATCAAATTAATGTTGACAACGTATTAAAAATTTACAAGCACGCTTACGGATGGTCCAAAGCTGATATAATGGAACCCGCTATGACCATAATATGCAGGTACCTATTCCATTCTCATCAGTCAGTTTCAACAATTTAAATCATATATTATGCATCATAGTAACCTTGAAACTAAAATATTAAATTAGAAATGCCGATGACTTGGTGGAGACTGATGAGTTTTTGGAACTACGAGAAGAATGTTTGATAGAGATAGTAAAGCGTGATGATCTGGCCGTTTCAAGCGAGCTAAAGCTTTATTTGGCTGTGAAAGCGTAATTTTCTTTTGTTACATAATCTTTGTCAAATGCTCCTTAAATGAGTTTAGAAAAATTATTTTGCATATATAATTGAATAGGTGGGGTGAAGCCAAATGTGCTCGAGATAATATTGATCCTGACAAGAATGATAATCTACGCAATGTACTGCGAAACATAGTGGGATTAATCCGCTTCCCACTCATGGACCAAGAAGAATTCACTTTGAATGTTGGAGTCAACAACAAGATTTTGAGTATGGAAGACATGGTTGCCATACTGTTGTACTTCACGGTGCCAAAGGCGAGGAGGTAAACCCCCACCTAATAATAATGTTTAATACTGACATTCATGACTGATGACTTTTTCAAATCGAAACATGTTTCTGGTATATTTATATTTCTAATTAGGAATGAAATCCCACCAGGCAGGTTTATCTCGAAGCCAAGGGTTTATTCCAACAGGGGCCGGTTAACTGCTCCTATCGTCACAGATGGCAAACCGAACACGAACATATTTTGTTTCTCCTCCTCTGACGAGGAGTCCGATGATGATGATAAGCTTCAAAGTGTTGATTGAGAACAACATAATCTCTGAATTTACCTTATCATCTATAGACGACTACTTTTTGGTTAATATATGTCCCAAGATAAAATTGCAAAACCAACAATATCTTTTTTAAGGGCTTGTCGTAAAGACAGAAACACAATGACAAATAAAATTATTGCAAGAAATGTTTCATTTATGACACTTTTCCATTATAAAAAAGCAATTAAAGTATAAAATTATATAATGCCTTCTATGATAATGGGTATAAAATGATTTACCTACAAAACTAAGTTTTGAAGCTCAATATTTGTATTTGTATTATTGAACACATAGACATGATAATATCATTCAATAAAGATCCGATAAATAAAATTTACTTGTATTTTATTTCAAGAATGTTCATGTAATGATTACATCAATGAGCGTGCAATGGAATATATGATTGTAATTGTAATATAATCTTTAGATAGATAAACAAAATCGAGTTTATGACTTAAAGTTACTTTTTGGGTATGTAAATATGTTTAAATATTTATCATCCTGTTAAATAATGTCAATTACTAATTAACTTTACATTCTCTCTTAATAACACATAACCTCAAATTTTAATAAGACTATAACTACTTAGGAAGAAAGTAATTACAGATTGCATATTATCTTTATGTATATCGATTTGAAGGCTTTACATACTAAAGTATTTTTAATTAAGGCTACAAGCATTTTAGGCATCAATTCAATGTTTCAAGATGAAAACACATTATCAACTTTGGGTTTAATTGCTACTTCTCATCTTTGCAATGATGCACATATTCAGCATCATGCAAAATTGAAGGTTAAGGTCAACTTTGGTTAAAAGTTATGCTTGGAATTATAGATGTTTAAAATATTGTTGTGTATTTATAAACATTAACCATTCAATTGACAATTGAATTTATATAATATCGGTTGTCGGTAGTTAAATAATGGCGAACTTGAATGCGATACTCATCAAACTTACAAATATACATCTATAGGTACCTATAAATTACAAATGTATGTTTTCAGTAAATTCAGTTTTGTTTTCTTAATAGTTGGCTTGGCTGGTTTGCGGCGTGGCATTTATGATTATTTGTGTTTTGAGAGGATTTTCCTGCCTGCGGAATAAGTGAGTAAAATTCTCGATTGCATTGTAGATCTTTTCATAGAAATAAACATATCTATCCAGTACTATTCTTATATGTATAATTGACAAAGTTACTTAAATATAAGTTGTTGTTACAAGTAATGACGCTAACTGTATTTCTTATTCCATTAAGTCTTTTTTTAAACACGGATGACGCTACAAAAAAGTTTCATATTGTATTCTGGTCTTCTATAGTTTATTGCACAAACAAACTGTTGACTAGTTGTGTCTACGCTACTTACTAGTTAAGCATATAAACGCTAAAAGATAACTTTTTATTTAACGTTTATATGCAAATGTATGCTACATTATGGTTCATTTATGTACAAGTGGTTCTGAGTTATTGCAATGTTGGTAACTGGTAGTTCGGTAGTTTTGATTCTAATTTCACTAGTCGTAGCTACGACATAAATAGCTACGTTTATGGCAATAATCGTCATCTTCATAAATAAGTAAGAAATCATAATAAGTTTTACAAATTTTCTTCCTAAACGTAATGTAGTTAGTTTACCGGTATAATTGAAATATAATAAATTAGAACAGATAGGATAAATTTAATTTCATGCGCTAATTTCTTTAAGGTACTTTTTTACTTGATAATCAGTGAAGACGACAGGTTGGTCCAAAATCGTTATCTATGTATAGTACGATATGCTAGTTATCCACATCAAACTGACCAAAAAATTAACAGTGTATTGATTGAATATAATATAGGCTTGTAGAAAGTTGTGTTTATTTATTTATTATAGACTTAGCCAAAACCTTAAAATATTACGAGTTCCCATTGTATACGCATATTGTTTTAAAGAAACAAAGCCTGTTACTTCAAATTGTTGAGGGGTGTTGTTTTGTTGATACTTAACATACATTAAATAGTTATAACATAATAGTAATCGTAATTCTACTAATTGTATTATTGGTTGCAAAAAATAGTACTTTGAAAATAATTTTATCGTGTTGAAAGTAATTCGTTGACAGGGCCGGTGACCAATATTATTATACTGTTACTCATGTAAATCACTAAATATCTGCGGGTCTGAGTTCTCTAGTCCGGTATGGATGTCCGTTGCATTGAGTGAATAGTAGAGAATCCTTGATTATTCAGCATAGTCGAGGCTTGTTGTTGGTTAATCTGGAATTAAAACATGCTTCCGTTTAATAAACGGATAGAAAGTAAAATGAATTTAGTTACAATTTATAACTATAGAAGGGTGTAATAATTTGAATAGAAATTATTAAATATGCGACGGGGTTATAAGGGGTTAATGTTGTTATCTTTCAGCTTCTCTTCTGCAGTTAGTTGATCCAAACTATATGGGTTTAACGATCTTACCTGTATGTCTCTTTGGTCACAATTACTCTTGAAGCACCTGGTATATAACTGCATTCGTACTCGATACAGTGTAAGGAGCTGCCCCACTCAGAGTGCTGAGGATCTTGACACTTGTAAAACTTAACTTGGAGCGACACTAGCAGTTCGGCCTTTCCTCCGATCTGTTGAAACAATTGGATAATTTATATATCAGAATGCATCGCATCAGTTAACTAAACAAGATTTTTTAGTGTTGTATGTTAACAAAAATTACTTGTTAATTTGTCACACATATTAATACATTTTGAGCATTAATAAACCTAGGTTAAAGTATTTCAGACATAGCTGTAAAATTTGCTTATTCTTTTTATCCAGATTTCATTAATCTAATACATACATGGTACATATATGCATATGCATTTCTGAAGTATCACGGAGTATGTCAGGTAATGTAAATATCCTCAAGTAT
>JAHZNG010002732.1:0-15731 GCA_027744375.1 Orchesellides sinensis
AGAAATTTCTTTTTATCAAAATCACTTCTTTTCAATAATGCCTCGTCTTCTACTTTTCTTGCTCGCTTTTGCATGACTGGATGGAATGCATCCTTTATGTCAAAATGCTATCGTGTATGTGTGTACCTGGTTTAGCTTATACCATATACCCGTTTCAACTTCTTTCCGCGTGTCCCCTCCTCACATTAGACCTTCACTCGCAATTCAAATTCGAGAAAAAAGAAAAGCATCCGCAAACACACATATTCACTTATATTATTCACATCTACACTTTTATTCTGTCGATTCGGCTGACTTGCAGTGAAAAGGGAATGGAACAAGGACACCTTTATACTGTTACTTCCTTTCCACAGCACAAAGACCATGTACTCCTCTACACAAATACATTTTTACGTTGGTCTATTCAAAACGATGCTCCTTCGGAATATAAATAAAGTAGATTTATCTTCGACATCGTCATCATCATTGGGTCTTCAAAGGGGAGGAAAAATTTCGTGTTCGTGTACATTTTTCAACAATTTGATTTCCGCCTTTTATGACCATGTAATGCTAATGTAAATGCATTCAAAGTTTTTTTCTGGTAAACATTCCTATTTCACACTTTCTCCCAAAAAATATTTCAATTTTATTTTGAAGGCCAGACAATTGGTCATCCTCTATAGATTTTAACTATATTTACAATCAAGTTGTTTATAGTCGAAAACCTCAAATGTAAACACTTCCAAAGAAAAAATTCACAATAAATAGTAAAATCATCCGTTTTACCACCTAAGTTGAAATGTACCTTATATCAGTTTACAGCTTTCTGTGTTTTGAGGCCAAGGACATTCATTTTTAGAATAATTTGAGGTTTGAATTTCTCCACAAGAACAATTTCTGCTTTAGTTCTTGTAAATGCTGCGGCATAAATTCAGTACAAAAATTCAGGAAACTTTATAAAATCAAATTTTATAAATGTTATAGGCAACCAACAGTAAATAAGTCAAAAGTACACTAACCAGGAATTGGTTGAAAGCATGATAAGCTAAAACATCTTGTAATCTGAACCCATTTCAAATGAAAGCCATTCAAATATAATGTAGCAATCAATCCTGTGGGCGGTACACATAACTTATTCAAGATGTGCAAAGATCCACCCATCCATATTGAGTCCATCAATTTAGTCTATAAATAAAACTTAGCATGCAACTCCACACAAGCATTTGTTAATTAAGAATGTCACAATCTATTTGATGGAATTGTAACTGAACCATTCTAGACATATTTAATAAAAGTAATTCTGAAAATTAGTTCATGCTCAATAGAAATTGGCAAAACGACTCATTGCTCATAAATATTTCAACCATGCAAACATAATATACAGCAATAATATCTGTGCAACGCGGAATACTTACTTTTATGGACAATATCACTTGCCAACTGAATATGAATACATCTCTAATTTTTCAGGAAGCTCAGGTTTTCGCAATAGCATTTTTGATTTACTCAATGCCATACCTGCTCCTTTATTCTTGGTTTATTTACACTGTCAACCGGTAAAATGTCTAGAAAACGAGTCGTCTTCTTCTCTCTTTCACCAAGCAACTACTATTCAAAGCAAAATTATACATATATTTGCTTTTTTTGCAAAAGGAAGCAATAAAAATTAGACGTATCTAGTAAGAAAGTAGGGAATCAAGAAATACAGATTCTCCTTTATTCAAAAGAGCTCTTTCACATCCTCGTTTTCCTCTGTTTTCTCAGCCACTCTCTTTGTCTTTGTTCCAAGGCCTATCTTTCATACGAAATATTTTTTTCCCCTAAAAAAAGTAGAAAAGAGTAGTAAAGCATCGTTGTATAAGACATAGGGGCACATTATGAAATGGAAATTTTACAATTTCCTCATTCTCCTTTTTCTCGCATTGATCCTACTCCTGGGTTGCTCGTACTGCATGAAAACATGCATACATGCGTCATTTTTGACTTTCTCTCATCTCGCTTTCACTGGCTAAATGAAAAGCAAAGGAGAGACAGAGAAGGAAAGGCGTTGTGAGAAAAAACATCAGGGACAGTGGCAGACGGCAAGAAGAGATATGAAATCGGTAGAGTTGCCTTGCCGCTTTTCCCAATGTCTCATATGCATTCCCATTTGTACAAGTAACAAAGATGTTGGGAGTAGTATTAGGACACTTTTCCAACAAAAAAACACCATTTCCCTTGCTTCTTCTCCTTCTCACTCGTGTTTCTTTTCTTTATCTGGCTTCCCTGCTCATGTGAACGCATCTTGTCATCATTAGGCTAATGTGAGCTCATTTTGAAACAAGTCAGGCCTCACCTTGCATTGCCAATATAATAACTCCACTTGGTATTATACACACATATTTTCACCGTTATATCTGCTTTCTCCAGTGTATACCACTACTGCCTTCCACTTTCTCCTCAATGAGAAAAAGTGTTGCATATTACTTAGCCTTCTTCAACAGCTTACCTCTCCATCCAGTCTCCTCTCTCCAGAGTTTTAAAAAAAGCTCTGCTTGCAATCATTACTATTTACATTAAGGGGTGGAAAATGCTATCATTTCTAGTACAACAAACTGTATAAAGAAAAAGATTCTTGTGCACATTACATTTTAACTCCTTTTTTGAACATATGAGCACTACTGCAAGCTTATACTCTCCCCAACTTTACCTCGCTCTCCCCACCAAAAACCATATATTCTCATACAACTATTATTCTTTATTTTCTCGTTTGATATGTTGGAGAAAAGTAAGAAATGTGCATCATTATCATCAACTATCATATCCACGGGGACATCACATGTTACATCCCTTGACGACTTATCTTATTCCTTTTCTCTCCCGCTCTCTTTCTCATTCAATGTCGTTTTTTTAGTTTTCATCCATTTAAAGGAATAAAAATGGTGAGAGTATTTCTTCATTGTGAGCATGGGTTCAAAAGGAGAAAAGGGAGGTAGTGGGTATTACTGTGTAAAAAATAGGGTTTAAGCAGGTTACGGTCATTATGACATTTCAGGAAATCCACTGGATCTTGAAAGACTTGGGGAGAAGGTGATGTAGCTTTAATTTTACGCTATTTTATTCTCATTTTGTTCCCATATCTGATGCCCTTCCTCTTCCCACAAATCTACCCAGACCAATTTCACGTTCTTACATTGTGTTTTAATGAATCGGTAAATTCAAGTGCCTAAACAGAAAAGAGTTAAGCAAATAAAGTTTATCCGAAATGATATGAAACACAAAAACTAAAAGGATGCTATGTATATTTATCTCAAGTCGTCGTCTCGTGTACATAACATGGGTGTTCAAGTAAGACTCTCCTTTAAAAGCATAATGTACATTTAGCTTTTAAGAAAGGCCGTCTGTCTGGTTTTCTCGCGAAACTTATCCAATTTCAAATATTTGAAAAGTTTTACATAAAAACTAAAGCTACGATTTATCTTGGAAGAGAGACGACAAAAAAACAGAGTGTACTCTGCATTTTTAAAGTTGTACCCTCATCATTTCTACACATTTTTACGAGCGATATATTCGACTTAATCCAAGTAACGTATACTTTTAGATGTGAAGTGACAAGTACCTGTTTTGTTCAATCTCCTTCCCAGTTTCACAAAATGAGATATGAAAGGATATTTCTCGAAGCAATGACCTAACTGTGATCTTCCTAGTTGACTTTTTGCTCCTCACTTACCCACTCGTTTACAGTCAGTCACTCCTGTCTCGTTGACTTGCAAAAGAGTCATCTTCTCCTTTTATACTGAGGCTATACCCCAGTTGCATGTATATAGGTATTATACACACGCGAAGGAAAAAATCTGCTTCTTGTTCTAGTTTAAAAAGAAGGAAGTTCTCGAGAACGGGAAAGATAAAGCAGACTCATCTAAGATTCCTCGCTCCATTTTTATCTCACTTAGAACTGCAGACTAAAAAAAAGATCGCCCCTCGAGCTTCCGCTCACTAACTTATAAAATAATAGCCTACACGTCCGTATATTTTACCAAAGTACCAACGTATGTATAATATAACTACTATACCGGACTTTCTCCGGTCCTTTCTCCAATGAACTTGTGTAATATATACTGTACAATGCTTTGGAAAGACTGGGAGGCTTAAATGGAAGACATCACGCATCAACTACATGAAGACCTTCTCTTTTCAACTTTTTTTCCTTTCTCTTCGTAAAAATTTTACTTGAGAGAAATTAATGTCTGGAAAAGTGTAAAAACGAGAAGAAACAAAAAATGGGAAAGGAACGGGAGGGCCGTTATCTTAATTCTAGTCAATCTTCATTAAGCACACCCAAAAGCCAAGTCAACTTAAGATTTCCTCTCTTCTCTTCATGTCTCATTGCACACTTTACCAATAACACTTTGTCATTTCCTATTTTAAGCATAAAATACCACTCCTGAGCGTAAACACAAGGGCCTTAGAATAAGTAGCAGGAAAATAACCAAAAAGAGGAAAAAATAACTAGTTTAAAGTATAAAAAAGGAATAAGGGTTTCTGTGGTTGTGGTATATGGCAGAATTCACAAGAAAGAATAAGAAATTCACATGATAGTATAACACAAGAATTCCTACAACTCTTTCAAAACAGACAATGTATGTGGGTACTACCACAAACTGTACGCTGTCTTGGTTTACTACCTGAGCGTAAACACAAGGGCCTTAGAATAAGTAGCAGGAAAATAACCAAAAAGAGGAAAAAAAACTAGTTTAAAGTATAAAAAAGGAATAAGGGTTTCTGTGGTTGTGGTATATGGCACAATTCACAAGAACGAATGAGAAATTCACATGATAGTATAACACAAGAATTCATACAACTCTTTCAAAACAGACAATGTATGTGGGTACTACCACAAACTGTACGCTGTCTTGGTTTACTAAAGAGATGAGGAAATATTTGCTACTCACAGATCCACATTAATGTGCATATACAGCATAATATAACAAATTCAACTTAAAACACTGCAACTGTTTCAGAGGAAATGAATACTGTCTAATTCCAAGAGCAAACTAAGAAAACAGGCTACACAGTACGAGTGCATATGCAAAAAATGAAAGATATTTCCGTTAACTAGTTACAATGCACAGCATTCATTTTTTTCTTGTGTAACACAAAAAGTAAGAAAGCAAAATAAAGCTAGTCAGCTAAACAAAAAAAAACATGTCACTCACAGTTACTTGTCTTTATCCCAACCAGACTTTTACTATTGGCCGAGTGCAGTCTATACAATTCCATTTTTCTCCGCCAAAAGCATTTAAAGAAGTATTTCTGCGTATGTATGTCAAATACTGTCAGACATATCTACAGACTCGACCCATATTCTATTGTGTATATGTCGTATTTGAATGCGCGCATATTATAGAAGCACAGCTATCTTCACATTTCCGCTTCTTCTTTTTTTGTGTCATTTACAGTTTTCAGATTATACTTTAACATCTTTCTTTCCCATTCTGTGGTTCATGTGATAATGGCAGTTTTTGGAATCGCTGTAGATATACATTCTATAACGTATATTAAAATATAATTCACAGTATGTGATGCAACTACATAAAAGCAGCCGGCGCGCAAGGAAGATGATGCTAAGGGATTTTCTTTACGTCTGCTCTCGACTGGCTTCCCATAGAAAAGAGGGTAAAAATCCTTTTCATCGTTTAATTTACAATAAATCATGGCACTGCATATAAGCATTTTGTAATCCTATTAAGCAATATTACCTTATGTCAAGTGAGAATAGGGGCAACTTATGTCCTCAACCTTAACTATTATAATAATGGGGAGAGGGGGAAGAAGATAGGGAACATTTCAGATATACAGATGAAAGTTATGTAGGTACGTTATGCATTTATGTAAATTTTAATATGCTTTATATATACATACGTACCTACTCGTTTACTTGCCTTATAAATACAATAATAAAATTGGCCTGGGCAGAACGAAAGAACGTAGCTGGGATAACGAAGCTTATTTTTAAAAAGAGAAAACACCTCGGAATATTCATGTGTGTGTGTGATCTATAAGGTACATTTTTATAAAATATTCACCTGAAAATATGATCGTGTATTTGCATGACTAGTGTGTACAGCCTACTTGGATATACCAATATGTACTAATATGTGGGCATAATAGTAATCATACGTCGGGTAAATGTGCTCATTCCATTATTTGAGCAGAGCGAAACCCGTCAGGGGAAAAATTCTCACGAGGTTTTAAATCCGATTTTATGATGCTGCTCCTTTACTAGAGCAAAAGGACTGGTTCTAAAAAAGTGAAAGTATGCACTATCAGTAATTCTAGACGTGGATATACATATTTTATGAGATGTATAAGCGTGCCTATGAAATAATATAATAATAATATGTACGTATATCATGCGTCTGTTCAACGAGTAGCCAAAAAAAGGAGAAAAGAAATATATGCAGAGAGGAGTAGACAAGTAGCGGAAGTTGCGTCAACATCATTCTCTCTTTTTTTCCTCTGTGCCTATCCTCCACCTCCAAATATATTTTTCCGGCTTTTATTGTTACCGCATACACATCTCTCTCATTTCTCTCCCTCCATTTTACCAACCATATTAACTCCCAGACAGGTAGTCTCAAATAATAATACCACTATCAGCAATGTCCTCATTCTGAGTAAAAAAAATAAAACCATTACTATGATTATTATTATTATGCTATATAAGAAAACTAAGAAAAGTTCAGTCTTGAAAACGAGCTAATGTTTTTTTTCTGTGCTAGAACAATTTTTTTATATTTATCCCCTACTAAATATGTATTTTGGGTGGAAAATATGGGATAAAGAACTTTTACTGGTATTCTTATTCCTACCAATGAGTTCACCTTTATTTATATGTAACTTTCTCGACCTTGCCACAGCTGATATCGTCATTTTTCATGTGGAATCTTTGGCCTATTTTCTAAGATTTAGTTTGAAGAATTTGTGGCTGTTTTGGGAAATTGGAATGGTTAAAATGTGCTTAAGTATAATAATATATGTTTAGAGGTTGGTGGGTAAAGATGGTTAAACACGGTAGACGTATAGCTACTCCTGCTACATTCCCATTCATGACAATTTTCGACTGATTTCTTCTTCCTATGGGGAATTTTGGTGAGCTTTTGGGTTATTCAGATTTAAATCAGAAGTTTCCTTAACATTTATTAATACAAATACGGAGTCAGCATTAGCATAAAAAGCAGTACAGAGAGTGAAATTCAAGGGAGAGACGGATACAGAAAACATTTTCGTACAAAGCTCTGCTATTTCGAATAAGTTCTTTACTTGGTTTTACTACGCACACCATCTTTTTTTTCGTATTCGACATTCCATTTACATTAATAAGCCATTGATTTACAATTCAACAGGGAAAGAGGAACAGGCACGTTTTGCTTTTTCTCCTTCCAGCTCTCTACTCATTTGTAAACGGTATCACATACAAAATATTGTATCCTTGCTGTTTACATTTTTGCCAATGATACCTTCTTTTCTTTGAATACAACTCGCTACCACATATTCCCTTCATTTCAATATTATGTAAAGTGCACGCATGAAAATTTTTGGGTTTAAGACACGACGTAGAGAGCCTATTGTGAAGGAAATGAAAACAGAGAAAGTTCTGGTTGCAGATCTGCTTTGTTTAACAAGTTCACAAGCGTGTAATGTATGTCTGTCGTTTTGGAGGTTGTTTGAATGAGAATTTAAAGCAGATGATATGATAAGAATACAGAAATCGTAGTCGTTGGGAAAACAATCGTTTGGGAAGAGTTTTTCATAAACATTGTTTACAGTGAGTGAGTATAATAATTAATAGCATTGCCCACAAATATACTGCGTTGTTACGATTTTTATTGCAGTAAAGGTTTTCAGAGGTACTTAAGCAATTCGTCGTTGTTGTGACATGGTCAGGTTCGATATCGTTAAGTAGGAATATTACAGTTGTTTATATTAATAGAAGATTTTGAAATAGAATGATACTTCAACGGTGAAAGGTCAACCTAAAAATTTCCATGGATATTAAATCAGGCGTAAATGGAAACCATATTTTAAATTAATGCATACAATTATTATAATGTGCAAATGTGCTTTAATAGCTATGCATGGGAAAAATACATTTTTTGGACGTGCTTGCAGCGTTATATAATTTAGGATTCAGTATCTGTTTTGGCTAGAATGTTTTGTGATAGTTATGAAAGAAAATTCATTATAATTATAAGACTACGATTTTCTGTATGGGTTTGTTTAAGCATCCTCATGTATATTAATACATTATATTATTATAGACCATATTATACTGAATACCATTCACCACCCCATTACTTGCTAGATTAAGAATAGGAAACAACCATTGTGCAACTTATAGACATACATCTTTTGTTGTGCTTTCTTTGTTTCACCGGGGGATATGCATAATTCTTCCTTGCAAACAATTCGTACGCACAAGCAGGAAGGAGTCTCTCATGCAGAATGCTTTCGTTTATGGCATTATTATTATTATGGATATTCACCGCTGGAATAAATAGACCGACTTTACTCAGATATTTATGCTATTTTTGCTGTGGCTGCCTATTTACTCACTGCATTTGCTTTCTAGGTCTGCGGCAATTTATTTTGCTAGAATACAAAAAATATTATGAGTATCATCGCTGAATGTTGTTGCAGTGATGATGGTTACGAGATTTCTATGCATTTACAATAAGTTCACAATTGGAATAAGATTATATGATATACATACATGCATCCTCCTACTGCAAGCATGTGCATACATGCGTTATCACTGAGAAGCATGTAGGCACGCAACAAACCATGCATGCAGTCATGTCTACATTTCACATTATATGAATTTGTGCAAACACACACACACACATCCACTCAACGGATTTCTCCACTTTTCCAAGCTCTTCCAAAGAGTTATCTGTGCTTTCAAGAACACTTCTGGAAAAGACAGGCGAAATTGTAAACAATAGTTTGCACGTTGAGCACTCACCGGAAATTCCACATCAGAGCTGTTTCCTCTTGCATCCTGAAATGCTGCATATTTTATACGTATCATTTCCATTACTTTTATTCTATTAGTCTCTACTTTACGATTACATCATCACCACCACACTTATGGTTGGTATATTTAAATCTGTATGTATTTTAATCATTATCATAATTTGCCTTACAAATTTTTACGCCAGAATCTGTTATAACAGGAGAAATGTCTAAATAAGTTTGGCAATTTTTAAGCCATAGTAATACTTGCCAATATATTTTTCCACATTTCATTCTTTTACCTGCAAATTTGTAGGTATAATTCACAAGAGCAATTTAAAAAGCATAGCTTTCTTATACATGCTATCTGTTAAAGGCTTACATTGATTTTAACTATTTTTCTTATGCTTTTATAAGTAACTTATTTATATCTCAATGCATAGATTATGTGTGAAGATTTAATTTATTGTCAGCTAAACTGCCAAGTTATATATTGTCAATTTACCCTAGTATCCATAATGCAGTGTCACATCATCTTGTTGCATCATCCATACAGCAAGTGTTACGTGCAATATTACTTTTTCAATAGCAAATGAGACTGTGTGTGGCTTTAGCTTCTGACTTGATATTCTTATCAAAGGTAGCTTTCCCCTTGTCTCTCTGTCTTCCTCCATTTCTTTATCTACTATCTGCTACCCTCTTACAGAGTCTTCTCAAGAGTACCAAGACGTTATTATGTTTTCGCTACACGATAGCATAATGACTTTGTCAGACACCCTTTTTTCTTCTCAGTGGGGGAGCAAAAAGGAGGAGAGTGGCTGTAAAAAAGAAGAAATACTTTGTATTCATGCATTTTGTCTGGATTTTTTTTCCCTCTGAAAAAAAGTGTGGGAAGGAGGACAAACGATGCATCATTTAAATAGCAGGAGTTTAAAGGCCGTTTGATTAGCCTGGGGTTTTGAGACCAGTTTTTTTAGACTAAAAAGGCATTAACTTGTTTCAAAAGAAAAAAAAGTAAGAAAACTGCATTAAAGTAAGTAAAGAATGTCGAAGCACAGAAGGAACAGATGGGGGCTTTACATTAAGTAAGGTCAACCAACCATAGTATGAGTATTACACCAAGTCTTTGAGGCATGCCGAGTTGGGAAGTGGTTAATTGATGTTTCGATTGGATGCTTTGTAAAATGATCATTGAGAGAGCAACATACACACTGATTATAAAATGTACTTGTGAACCATACGACATTACCTCTTTTGTAGAGAGCGTTCAGGTATACCAAGATAGATCGTTATATTTTGCCTATTACACAACAAGCCATTAATATGTTAAGCATTTGGTAAAGCCCCAAACTAAATTTTAAAAAACTAATGCTTTCCCCTTGAAGTGAAAGCAAATCCAACAAATCATGTCAAATCAAGATTTGAAGACTTGTATCCGAAATCTCAGTGAGCGCTGAGTGCTACCACTACTACTTGTATATGACACACACAATACATTCTCTCATCCATCCAATCCACAAAACCTCCACCGAGTATTAAGTCGCTTTTCATGTAGACATATACATTATATACATTTCTATACTATATACTTTCTCCAATATCTACATATAAATATAAAACTAAGTCCTTTTCCGTTTTCTAGTCAGGCTCGTTAAGATAAGCAACGTAATAGGTGCTTGAGTAGGTTGCATCAATGTTGTGCAACCATTTTACTCGTCAAAATTTACCGAAATATGTGGATATTTACATTTGATCCAAGCCTAGACTAGAGTGAGAGAGAGAGAGAGAGTGAGCAGAAACCGCATTTCATTTTCAAATCCACCGTGAAATTACACTGAAACGGATTGAAACACATATCAAAGTATTAGATTTTCTTTTCCCCATCTATCTCCACTCGTCTTCGTCCTCCTCACTCCTTCTCTAGGTTTTCAGCTAGAGGCCTCAAACAACCTAATTTCACAGACATTTACTCAAGTGGACCTCACCACTAGAGTATGGTTGCACTGCCACGAGTTGTTGGTTTGCTATATACGCATAACTTCACGTTTAAAGCATGAACCACTCCAAAAAACTTTTTTTCTCCAGTAGTAGTTCCAATTATTGTATAATGTGAGTATGGCCTTTTACCCTTGGAATCATTTTATTTTATGTGTTTTTTTCTGCTGGTATTCCCACTGTGTCATATCAAAGCCACTATTACGCCCTCATGCGTCCCTCTCTCTATCTCTATTGCACAAGTTAAACATAACAGTACAAAATGCCGCATGAAGCCTTCAGTCATAACATTTTCCACGGCTCTCTCATAAATTCAATTGCCTTCAGCGTATCGCCTCCAGATATCTTCAACATTTCCTTCACGCACCAAACTCTCAAAATCTATTACTTTCATTTTGCCATTTCGTTTGTAATGCTATAACTTATTTTCTTATTGATGACATGATAACCTTTTACATTTTCTAAATTGTAAGACATGACATAATAGAATCTTATATCAACATTAATAATTTGTGATATCAAACTAGGTACAAACATACTATATCTATAGAATACATTTATGCATAACCTTAACTCGCAAATACGCTTTCGCGCCTTGGAATCTATTTATACCCATGCAATTTATTATGAAGACGGTATTGAAATTGGGCAACCGACAACAAGCTTCAAACTGGATAAACATTGCGTATGCCATGTCATCATCTGAATATATAACAACCTAATGGTGTGTGTTTTTAAATCGCTTCTTTAGAACCTTTTTTCACACCTTGAGTCACACAGTAAAGCTTAGTCGGCAAATCGATTATTGAGTAGCATAAAATCAAATCAAATAAGCGACGGAAAGTCTTAAAATGAGCCCAAGTTGATTCAAGCATGGTTAAATCTTGTTAGTATTACGCAACTCAGTTTGCAAAGCTAAATCAAATTTTTAGTCAAGTATATTCTGACCATCTAGTTTAAATGCGAAGTAAATATATTTTACAAATTGAAGAACCGGAAGATTTTAAGGAAGGATAGGATTAACATTTAGATTTAAAAATGACTAGATTAGACCTTAAGTGTGAAATGTACAGAAGAGTTATATTATAGCACAACTTTTCTACTGTTCTATCTAGTTTTAACGGAAGAAGAAGAAGAAACGTTTACAAATAGAAAGCCTTCATGTTAATCATAAAAAATGAAAGAGGAACGAAGACATATATAATAAAAACAAACTTTTTCATTTTATTTTCTTTGACAAACGCATGTTTATTGCGCTTGCGATTGCATAATGTTGCTTTTTGTTGTGGCTCAATGCTTTCATTTCTTTGAATGCCTATACAGCATCCACAAAAACGCTAAACTTTGGTCATTCTTAAGAATAAAGGGATGATCCATCAGAAGATATATGGAATGGAAGGAATAGAAACCAAAAAAATCAAAGGTTGGTTGGACAAGCAAGCGTACATATGTATAATAAGACTACAAGGTTTTCTACATATTCACAACTTTACAAAGAAAGTCGCTGCTATAGAGATTCCAACGGTCATATCCTCCCGCATGAAGGAAAAATTTCTTATGTTAAAATATACACGTCTTTTGCTTTTCTTCCTACCTCAGCAAAAAGAGGGAAAGTTGTCGAGGGACAGTCTGCCAAGAAAAAAAGGGTAGCCAATGCAATGTGCCTTATTCACATGAGGCGGACGTTGCATTAAACAAGTTGAGCACAGCAAATACAAAGCCTTTTCATTCTCGCTCTTTCTTTCTACTTTTTCTTGAGTTAAGCCCAACGAAACGAGACCTTGTCTCATGTCCTGTCGTTTGTGACAAAGAAGAAGAAAAAAGATATACTAAACACAGAGCACACAATATACACATTTATATAACTTGTTGTGTATTATACACCAGAGTGAAAGCCAGAGTGAATGAATAGAGAGAGCTATGGGGTTTTAGTAGCTGTGTGTATAACAACCTCTTCCACTTGGCTCCTGTGTGTCACAAGTTGGAAGACGTGCCACTCTATCATGATGTGTACATCTTTCGTCATCATGACAAAGACAGAGACATAGTGCTTACTAAAACCTTTTTTATTGTATATTATGTTAAAGACGAAGGAAGTGAAAATGTGAACCTAAAATATTAGTCTAGCTGTGGCCTTTCAACATAAAATGCTTCAATCTTGGCAGCGGTGGGTAGTATACTAGCTCACTTTAAATGAAATAACGTTTTCTTCGTCAAAATGCGTCCTTACTTTGTATGTGCCATGTGGTTACACTTATTTAACTTTTTGAGAGAGAAAGATATTCCGAAAAATGTCGTGTCCTGTTTGGCATGTTAAGAACAATACCGTATGCAGTACCTACTTACTATGAATTAGTCCTAAAATGCTTTTCATATACATAGCTTATAAAATGGCAATGTTACCAACCTTTAATATACATTATATAACCCTATATTACCCTAAGCTACATTTGTAACTGCTAAAATCCTCAGAATATCAAGTAAAGGAAGGCCAACGACATTTGCACAAACAAGGGTTGAGTAAAAATTAAAACCATGTCCATCTATCTACTTTTTTCATTAGTGCAAAGCCAACATTTATTTTCTAGTTTCTAATCAACTCGCAGTGTACCCTGGAATAAAAGGCTTTTCATTTCACTTTGTATCATTCTTTGAAATAAACGTCGTACTGTATTTCAAAGGCATGTCTAAATCACACAAGGCTCCGTTGTGAATATAAAATTCAATAGTTAGATTCATTGAGTCGTGCAGCTCTTTGTCAATCCAGTCTCGCTTTCCCTTTGCCTCCCAAATCACATGTATTTTCATGAGTACACAACTAGATATATATATTTTATGCATTATACATCTAAAGCATGCAGCACACCAACTTTCTCAACTTGCATCAATTTCTGTAATAAAGAATCGTTAAAGGTGGAATAAAAATGGTTGACGCAGAATGATGAGAATGAAGTAGATGGGATGTGACGTGACAATATCTTGGGAGGAATGATAATGCAACTACGGCAAGGACAGCAGAAGCGATTGAGAAGAAGAGAAAAAAAAGTCGTTGACTCCGCAAGTCGATCATCATCATCATCGTGTAGTACTTTGTAGCAGCAAACTGTATTGATATTAGAAAAGCCATTACTGGGATGCAAAAAGGAATCCCACCAACCAACCAAGCGCAGCGATAAAGAAACATCGGATGGAAATGCTTTTACTGATGTCACAAAGAAATGGTGAAGTGCACATGGAGCCACACACACACGCTTTTGCTTTGGCGGTGGTAAAAACTGCTTTCCAAGGGGAAAAAATGAGATGAAGTAAGTAGGGCGACATGCAGACTTTTACTTGATGCTCTTATCCCATATATATATGCATATATGCGCGTACATTGTATGTGTGTGCATGTCTTTACTCATACAAGGAATTTTTTTAGTCTGGAGTTTTCCTTTTGTTTGCGGTGAAATTTCTTTGGCATGGATAATCATCATGTATCTTCGTATCTGGAATCTTGTCCTTTCTAATGATAGCTTGAGAATACCCTGTGGTGTGGCGTGTAGTGCGCTTAATTCCTTTCTTTTCTCAATTGTTAGACCATTTCCCTCGAAGAAATGTGCATACTGTGCAAATCTGGGTGGAAGAGCTACAAAAGCGTCTTCCCTTTTTGTAAAATTCACATTAACCCTTAAAATCACTCACATATGTGGAACCAGCACAGTACCAGACACACTGACTGTTTGCTGAACTGTTGACAAATGAGTTCCTATAATACTTATTATTCTCTGTAGACTTGTATAACTCGGGAAGAGTATACACTTACAACTAAATGATTGCCGACAAGATTTCTAAGGCAATTTTTAAGAAGAGGAGCTTAACCCTGTTTGTGAACATAAGCGTAGAGAATTCGAAACCGATATGCTCAAATTGATTTTCACAAAAAAATGCATGGATCGTCGGCACACAAACAGGGAGATTTCTTCTGAGAAAGAAATTCAATCTGAGAGAGTCTCTCTCTAAATGGTACACACATTATGTATGACATATAAGTCTTGACGAACATCAAGAAAAAAAGGGGAACAAGCCTCATGACATTTAATACTTTGTACAAATACCTCGTTTTATATTCACTCACTTGACTTTCTCCTTTTCTTCTTTACCCATGCTCCACCAACAAGACAAGATGAATTGTAATGAAGTGAAATTTTATTTTATAGACTTGAAATCCCTTTTTCCTCAACTTCTCAATGGCATATAATCGGCTGTTGTTTATTACTATTATTACGATTATTAGTAGTGCTATTTTGCTCCAACTTATGGAACGAGTGAGGCAATGGGAGGTAGGGAGACAAAGTTAGTACATATTATATGGTATATACATAAATATGTGCGTAGTCTGTGGTATATCACACACATACTTTGTAATAAGGAGACTTTTATATTACAACGATAATAGCACACCAACGTGGCGAAACATGTTTCACAAGCCTTATACTACTGTGTAGATTCTACTGTAATGCACTTACATTTTGTAGTAAATGGTTCATAGTACCAATTCAAAAAAGCTTGGTGAGGGAGTAAGTAAAAGCGTGTTGTTTGTTTGCGCACACAGAGAGAAACACTAAAAATCCAAGTCCGGCCAACTGCACCCTTACTAACATCATCTCCTCTAGTTATTTGTAATGATGTACAAAGCTACTCCTACAACACTAAGGAACGCATACAATCACACAGCTCCAATAGGATCTTTGTTATAGATAGGTATATATGATGGTGGAATA
>JAHZNG010002734.1:0-19020 GCA_027744375.1 Orchesellides sinensis
ATATTCGTGAAAAAAGAATGGATGCTTTTGCTAAATTACAAATTGCTCCGTGACCGCTGAAAACATGACAGTTTTTTAGTTAAGGATTATGAGATGACATCTGGCCTGGCTTGTCATACTTACGTTTTAGCTATGCATATAGTTTCCACATCAATCCACCGCTTTTCATCATCAGATCCATTTATTTTCAAAATATCCAAATTGTGGTGCGACCGTATACAAAAAACATTCATCTGTGGATTGCTTTTGGTGTTGAATAGTAGCAATTTAAAATGACAATTGTTAATAATAATTGGTTTATCTGTTTGCTAATTTCCTACAGGCATACATGATGCAAAATACATCCCTTACTACTACTTCTACGCACATTATGCCATGCAAATCATGCACGTTTCCTAGTTTATAGTTTGTTTACAAACAAAGTTCATCATTTGTGGTTTTTACATTTGACGTGTAGCAAAATAGTAAAGTGAAAGTCCGTTATTAAAATTAAAATCTTGAATATTTAAAGACTTTATCTGTACTACAAATGCATTTTGCTACTATGCATGTGCATTTCGAATGCTTTTATTTCATTGGCTTTCAAATGTATCGCGTGGTTGGTTATCATTCTACGTATATGTTTAATGTGGCATGAATGCAGTCATTAATCGATCAAAAGTGTAAGCCAGGCAGGGGGAAGAGATAATGTTGTACTACCTTATTCATTTAATGCTTCATTAGAATCTGCATTGCATTATTTCGAATGACTTTTTACTTATTTATTGCCACTATTGTGACGCTTTCAAGTTAGTTTCAAAAGTTACTACTAAAAAGAATCGTAGGATATCCTTCTCCTCCTATAACACATAATTAGACGCTATTACTGACGCTGCGCTGAAAGTGGTTGATGTAGAAAAGCATATTGTTTCGTGTCTCTTCTATCTGTCAGCATAGCTCAGATTTTTATTATGTTATGAGCTTTAATCAGTAAGAACAAAAGGATAGACAGAATAACTTTTATTTGAGAGAAAGAACTGTGCATAAACTTTAGTCAAGAAAAGAACAATATGGCCAGCATGTCATCTCATAATCCTTAACTAAAAAACTGTCATGTTTTCAGCGGTCACGGAGCAATTTGTAATTTAGCAAAAGCATCCATTCTTTTTTCACGAATATCTTTTTTTTACAATACGATAGATACCTATGTGCGTGATGTAAACAGTGATGTGAGATACTGATGATGTTCTACATCACTAGAGAGAATAGTGACCTTTTTTCACAATGATGAAGATGTATTTGAATGATATATGATGAGTAGACTTCTAAAAATCTCTCTATCTCTGTCATTTTTGTTTTTAAAAAGATGCACTTACTTTTGTAAGGAAAATAACCACCGTTATTGTCGAACCTACGGAAAATTACTACGTAGACTACTGCACATTTTTACTTTACTACTGTCAAATTGATATAGTGAGCTGACCCATCTAAAATAAATTGTCATGTCATTCTCATCCCGCTATATTTTCTTTGCTACTTTCCTCCTATTCAGTGCCAAAGGAAAGTAGGAAGAAGTGGAGGAGTTGACGAGTGTGATACTCGAAATGTTGTTGGCATATGGGATGACTGACCAGAGAATACTAATATTCCGATGAATTAAGGTATGATGACAGGATAGGTTCATATCAAGAGAGAGAGAAAATCAAGGATTTAAATCAAAGCTTTGAATTCGTGAAGTTTTGAATAAGGGGAACTGATCAGAAAGTAAATTACATGTATGTACATTTGTGTCGGCGCATAATAATTATAGCGAATATCAATCAAATAATTTCCTTTATGAAGATATTTCAAACAAGCAAGTCACGAATCAAGCTAAACCCCTAAAAAGTAATTTGCACGTTTTATTTGCCTCATCAAATCAAATAGTCTGATCTCCTGACTCTACTTGTCTACTTCTAATTGAATAATTATAAGTTTATTCTAGGTAGGTTATTTTTATATTCACACATTAATTTGAAAATAACATAATAAGGTATGGAATTAGGTATATACATTATGTGCATATTTCTCCGGTGTTGTGTTTAAACTTCTCTCGTCAGGTCAAACAAAGTCATCAACACCATCGCATCAGTCATCATATCATATTTTTCCTTTTTCAGCTTGAAAAAACACTAACAAAAAAGTCACACTCATAAAGTGATCATCATCACAAGAGATTAATACTAATCATAACTATGTGATGTGTGTATGATTGATGATAAATTGTATGAATGTGTGAGAGAGCGTTAGATGCTTGAATATACGTATATTTTATTTGAATGATTGAGCATATCTATATAAACGACCATATTATGAGTAAATGAAAAATCCAATTAAGTTCACAAGTAAAAAAGACTTGAGAGAAGAGAGCTTCTGCATACAAGAGCAACATAACAACATGTGTTGCGCACCGTCAACTAACTCAATTGAGAGAGGTTCTTTTACAAAAGAAGAGCAGGAGCAGCATGCGTGCGTTTTATTTTTACGGAAGCGAAAAGTTTGTTCACCTTTTGTATAATATATATGATATGTACAGAAAAATATTATGTACAGTTCTATAGGCATTTTCATATTCCATGCTTATAATGTTCTCCATATGGCCTTTTTTACTGGTAGTGGTCATTGTGGAATCTTCATCGTGATAGTTCCATATTATAGGTTTCCGTTCTTGAAACGCATGGTTGGTTGCTGGATCAATACTTTCATGGGTTATGTTATGACTATATGACACTAATTACCTTTACGTTATTTAGTACGTCTACTTTTGTAAACAGACGATTAGACGATGGGCTTTACAATACAACGGGCTGGAAATAGGATAACAGTCTTTCGGCCTGGAAAAAAGGTTAAAACCTTTTACTGCGTATAAGCATTGTATTACGTGGGGTACTACGACCCATATTAAGTTTTGTGATACTCATGTATGCCTGCTGTTGTCGGAGGAAGTGGTTGGGTTGCATGTATTACGGTCCATTGTGCAGAGTAAATGGTATTATTATGATTGCCACAGAAAAGAAACTGTTTTACTTTAGCTAACTCGCAAGAAAGTATATTATTATGTACCTTATGCCATGCCATGCCAGCTTAAATTTAAACCAAGAAGAGCTTACATGTAGCATTTTGTATTTAAAATCCGTATGTTCATTTTTAATCCTTTGTTCTCAGTCGTAGTCGTATGTGTAGGTGTATAATTATAAAGTAGGTATGGCAAATCTCATAATTCATCTCTTGATTTTCTAACATGTAGATAGGATTAAATGAACTAAGGACTTTTTGCGGCTTTGTCAAATTAGAAATAAAAAATGTCACACGATATTCGTAAAACTGTCATTGTGGTACATGTGGAGCTTATTACATGCATTATAACTACGTCGTCGTCGTGTTGTGGTTTAGCTGATTTGACAGATTGATTGAACTAAAAAACGCGGTGAAATTATCTTGGTTGGCCTAGTTTTACAGATTTCATAGTATGCTTTTAAAGAAAATAACATTTTTACTATATATAATTATGATAAAGTTTAGTCATGCTTGATGCTGTTGTCGGTTTAGTATATATTTTTTTCATTTTTTGACTTTGCGGTAGTAATTTGGAGGTTAAATGTTTTGAGTGCACAGTGCACGGGTAATTTTACTTGTGCAAAGGTTAAATGCAGGAAGAAGCGGATTCCACTTTTTAGGCGACTTTTAAATGACATCTTCAAATGTACTTTCATCACGCTTCTTGCTCGCTCTCGTTTTTTCTTTGGCTCAACTTGTTTGTTGATTATGATGAGATATGATGAGTACGTGCATGCCTATGTTTACTTATGACTGCGAGGCAGGTTGAGGTTGAACTGGATTTATTTACTTAGGAGCTAGCTAGCAAAAATAGGAAAGAGATGACCCGGCACGTGTGCTAAGTAGTTTTTTTTTTGCTGGAGAGGAATATTTGTAAATATTATTTGCTAGGATGTATGGAATGGAATTCAGTTGTTGTTTTGAGTCAAGTTCAACGATGTTAAAAGCAGGTGGATTGTTTTGGGGGTGGGAGAACAGAGGTGTGGGTTAATTTAACTGGTTTAGTAAGGAATGTATATTAATAGATTTATGAAGCTGAAAAAAGAAGGTGTGATGTGATATTTGATAAGGACAAAGATCGTGTGCAAGACTTGTTTAGTTGTCTCATCTCCAGATATTAGAATGCGTGGTATGAATACATATACGAAACAAACAATGTTTAACCTCTACTAATGTATTGTTGTACATAGTACAGAGTAGCTTAATATAAGATAGGATCTCATATGAACATGAATGAATTTCCATGAACAACCACGTGTGTAATACACTGTGAAGAAGTGTAAGTAATTAATACATTGTTTGGGGCGACACCCACCCAACCCAAACAAAACCTATCCCAGATTACTTCTCCGACAATTGGTACAGCAGTAGTTATGAGGCTACGCGCATTTAATTTTTTTCACTTGACTAACTTCACCCTCTTCTGCATTTACTATTTATTTACATTATTTTGCCTCGCTGTAGGTCAAGGTCACCTTTGTATTGGTTTTTTAAGCACATGCTTATGCTCTTCATGTGGAAGTTTTGTACATGTGCTCTAGAGAGACAAAAAAACATGAAGATAGTGAAATGTGCTTTGCTTGTTAATTGTCTTTCTTTTTTTGTTAACACGCTTTTAACAATTTTCATACCCTTGATTTCATTTTTCATTTAGGAAGAAAAAGAGGTGGATGAATAAATAATGTAAGCTTATCTGAGTAGGCTACACAACATCATATTGCTGCACACGCTTGCATAATTTACAGGAATTGGTGATTAACTTGAGTTCACTCAAGGAATTCCTTTAAACAACAAAAACGTAACCTCGTCTTCCAACAAATCATCCAATTCGGCATACTTTTGAGCTTGAACAAGAAAACAATAACATACTTGTGTTACTTACTTATATTATATCAAAATGTTTTTATGATGAGCTCTGCATAATATATGTAACAAACAGACTTAAATTTTGTGGTGATCTCATTTTTAATAGGAGACTTACTTTACCACATTATGCACTTTTGGTGTTATGCATTATTGGAAATGCACCAAAAAGTGGTGAGGGATGTGATGACATATAACATGACATAAGAAAACAAGGGTTTGCAAGAAACTTATCAAATACGCAAATAAAATGCGAAATGATCAGCAAAAACTATATGTGTGTAGTATATTGACAAACATTGATCTTCTGTATCTTTGTAAGTGGTTCAATGGTATAAAAAAAATTACGACGCAGCATATTTTCCTACATACTATGTGTTAAATACCTACATAATATGTCATCACCATCAATATATTATTTTTTGCATTAGATTTTGTAAACATGAGATATGGTGTGGTGTTGGTGAACCTTCTGGATTCTGGACGTTTATAAAATAGATGTTTATGTTAAATGTCTTGTAAAATACCAAATTGGTATAACAGAAATGTACGTACATAACTACTTAACTTGCATTTATTCTCTATCAATCAGTCATCTTTTTCGTTATGACTTTCCATGAATACACCTTGGTTTTCCTTTTCCTACTTTTGGAAGACCATTGTGTGTTCAAGATCATATATAATATTTGTGTGATTGTAAAGGAATGCGATACCAACCATTCATGCAACATCAAGTAGGATTTCCTACAAAACAAAAAAGTGGAAGTGCGTTTAGGACACAACACATACTCATAACTACATAATTAGCTCAAATACAATAATAATATTAAATTTGTGGCACACACACTCATCACATGCTGTTTTCGTTAATATATGTAAACACTGTAAATTTAGAAGCGCTTGAAAACACTGATTATATGGATATATACTTAACGCATCGTTCATTTTATAAACACATATAATGCCAATGATCCCTGCCAGTAAGTATGTGTACATATACATACTATATATATGTATGAGAAATTGGTTTATCAAAAACAATGTACGAAGTAATAATTAATATTGTGTGTGCAGTGCAGTGCACCCAATACGGAAGGTCGTTTTTATTATAGATACATTCTTATATAGTTTTTTAAGTCCATTCCATGCGCTTCGTGTTGTGTTATATGAATGTGACCTCAATTTATTGTCATACAAGCAATACGCATTATAGTATATTGTATAAATACAACATACTTCATGCTGCTATAAGTACACAGCATCCTGCATTGCATTTTTTTGCACTTGTTAATTTTTGGTTGTATTTTGTCTTCTTTGTTGTTTTGAATAGAAAGAGCAATTTGAAGGAAAAAGAAGAAAAAACTAATATGAAGAGCGTTTGCTGCAATTACTATTGCAGTCCGCGCCCAACTGTGTGAAACAATGTAATCAGAAGTATAAAACATAACAAAGAGTAACGTCAACTGATCTTCTATGCTTACAACAGGGGTTTGAGTTGAAAATAAGAATTAATTATGTAAAACTAGCTAATCAGATGAGATGGATAAAGTGCATTTTTTCTGACAATCATACAAAAAATATTATTTGTAAGATTTGTTTTTGTTGTGCACAAAAATCGCAATAAATTGCATACAGATCTTAAGTAAGGAGATGATAAGAGTAGAATGCAAGTAAAAAATTATGGCATTGTTATATATGGGAAGTAAATAACGAGAATTAGAGACATTGTGTACCTTTCTTTGTGGTAGAATACCGAATACCATCAAAAAAACACAAAAGAATTAACAATTTCATAAAAACGAAAAAAGTGATTTTCGCTTATGCACCAAAACAATGCACAGGACTGCATCCTCAATTATGATTTGTATGAAACGTAATTATAATGCAGTGTCCCTCCGTACTTACCTTTTTGTTTCTTAAAAAATAAGATCCTTCACAGTGATATTGCAATGTAAACCTAGTTTCTTTGTCTTCCAATATTACATTTATATTGGAAATCGGGATTCCAAATTAATATGACATTTACCGAATATGGTGAGCTTTTCATATGCAAGCCAATTTCCGTTTCGAAGCTTTAAACCGTGTTTGATACTATTTGAAGTTGATGTTTGAAGCCATAACGTGCGTTAATTGTGGCATAAAAGTTGTAATGTTATCCTCCTCGACATTCATTCTCTTTGGCTGGCACTTCTGGCTTCTCAAAATTCTTGTTTTGGTTTTTGGTCTGTGAAAACAACCAAATAGATTATTGCGAACTGAGTGGAGGTCCTGTTGTAGCCGTCTCTCTTGTCTTTTGATATGAGATTGCATAAATTACATACTGTCAAATAGTACATGCCAATGACACGCTGTAAAAACGTGAACGCCAACTCTCTCAATAAGGACTGTATTTTACAAAGCGGTATCTCTTTGGATGAGATTAGATGGACTAAAAATACAGAAGGAGTTTTTCAGGAACTCATGCAAATATGTACACACAAAGATAATCGCTGTAACATTTACATTTGAATGAACTTCGCCAGTCGCCATACCAGAAGCAATTGTATATGAGCAGAGGTCAAGCCAGAGATTTTTGGTGAATTCGTCTTTGCAAAATGAAAATTGCTTAGACCTATTACATAAATAGTTTGCACAATTCAAGGAAAAATTTATTTTCAGTGGCATGGCATTGTAGACACGTTCAAAGTACACATGTGATGGGACATTACGAGTTTTATGTCATTTCAACCAGAATTTTAAGTATGCTTTGAGCTGAATGTATGATATCAATGAGCTCTAGGTGGCAGTGTAATATTAGTATTAGATTAGATGGGATGGGGTCATAAAAAATATGAACTAAATCTCTTCCTCTCCAGACAAAACTGACGAGTATCATAAATTGTGTGTGTTTGTATGAGTTGATAAGAAAAAGTCTGTATATTTTTCCACTCATTGTTTTGTTTTGACGGGGTTTCACCTCTAAAAACCTCAGTAATGATTTGAAGATTGAAAGACGTTTGTTAATCTGTGTACACTGTTTTATGTACAACTTGTATCCGGCGCATTATCTTATTCGTTTTATTTATTCTCTTTTTACGTCATTACAAATGATGAAAAGATGCTTAAACATGATGCTTGATGGTATATTGGCTACACGAAATCCTATTGCATAAATGTTGCATTTCGTTGATAAACATGTTTTTATGTATGTATAAATGTGAAGTATAAACTGTAAGCTTGGGTTTACAGTTGAATCGTGTCGTCTTTAGATAATGCTAATTAACTGCATTTTAATGCTATAGGACAAGGATTAGGTTTTTTAAGTTTAATGTGGAGATTCTTATTTGCATTTGGTTTGAATGGTTAATCTTTTTAGTCCTTTTATGCGCACATGCATAAGAATTCTATATATAGAAATAAATGATATTTTTCTAGAGGTTATTGTCCAACCCTGATATGATTTGAAGTTTATTCACTCTTGGTTTATTTTTTAAATTACAGACTTCGCATTGCGTTGCCATCAAGTCGATTACAAAGAAGAACTTGGCCAAGTCTCAAACACTTCTCACCAAAGAAATTGCCATTTTGAAGGTATGTTCATTGCAGTATTTATGTATGTATATCTCAAATTGTGACATCGCGTCCTTTTTGTTTGGCGTGTGTTCTATGAAAAATTTTTGATAGTACATTTCTGTGAAACATTGACTAATTTTTTGTTTTATCTGTAGGAACTGACAGAGTTGCATCATGAAAATGTGGTCGCTCTTTTTGAATGCCGGGTAGGCAAGCATTTAAACACAGTTATGAATTGTGCAAGTAGAGCATGCTTAAAAATCTTTCCCAATGGATCAAATTAAATAACGAAGTTTTATATTTTGCATACAGGAAACATCCACTCATGTTTACCTGGTTATGGAGTATTGTAATGGGGGTGATCTCGCGGACTACTTGAGTGGTAAGCGGATTTGTAAACGATATGTGTCAAATGTGTTGCTTCATAGAGGCTGTTCTGAGGAAATGAGTTTCTAATGCCCTCGATATTTTTGCAGGAAAGGGTACATTGAGCGAGGATACGATAAGATTGTTTCTTCGACAGTTGGCTGGAGCTATGCGGGCATTGCACTCCAAAGGGGTTGTTCACAGAGATCTCAAACCACAAAATATTTTGCTGACATACAACAAAGCTAGTCCTTCTCCTTATGAAATTCTCTTGAAAATAGGTAAAGTATAAAAATGAATCAATGTAGAAAGTTCCTCATGTCTCGCAACAATGCATAAATTTGCACTTATTTTAATACGTACGTGTCTCTTTTCCTATAGCTGATTTTGGATTTGCAAGATTTTTGCAAGACGGAGTGATGGCAGCCACGCTTTGCGGTTCTCCAATGTACATGGTAAGATAATGATTTCTTCAAGATTTCCGTTTTAGATTAATACGTGATACTGTTTCGGGTATGTGATGAATAATTGAAATGAATTTTAGGCGCCTGAAGTCATCATGTCGTTGACGTATGACGCTAAAGCTGATCTGTGGTCGTTGGGGACGATAGTGTACCAGTGTCTCACTGGGAAAGCTCCCTTCAGTGCGCAGACGCCTCAACAGTTGAAGAATTTTTACGAAAAGCACCTCGTCCTTCATCCAAAGTATGATAATTCTTCTTATATGAAATTTAATTGTTTGGAATAAAGTGGCTAATTATTTGGTGTTTATTTATAGAATTCCAGCGGGCACCTCAGCCGAACTTACAGATCTTCTCCATAATCTTTTAAAGCGAAATCCAAAGGAACGTATCGACTTTAATGCATTTTTCTCACATCCCTTCTTGGCCACGGCTCCTGTCTCAGTACCTAAGCCTGCTGCCTCACCAACGGAAGAAGAGAAGGCACCGTCGTCTCCAGAAACTGCCGGCTTCGTTGTAGTCCCTCCGATGCCTAAGTCCAAACCTATTCCAGTACCTAATGGCAAAAGTGAGCCAAATTCTCAAAATAACTCACCTGCCGCTGGAAACAAAAAGAATTCAAATTCCAATACGAGTAATGCAACTCAAGAAAATTCCCCCTCGTCTCCCAAGCAGAAGACATGTAAGTGCAGCTAATTCCATAAAAATTAAATTGATGCTGGTCCAACTTGAATGATTTGCTCATCCATGTTTTGCTTTAAATTACAGCAGGCTCTTGGAAGCCGGATGTTAGCTCCATGTCCCCACCTAGAGTACAATTCACGCCGACGCAAAGCACCCTCTCCCCAGCAGCCTCACCACCTCGTTTCCCTTTAGTGCAATATTGTGGGACAACGTCTGGATTGAACAACGCAGATCCACCGAGAAAGTCCAGCTTTGAATCAGCCCCAATTCTTTTTGCAGCCTCACCACCACCCGATCACTACATCTTCAACTTTGAGCCACCTCAGCTAACGGAAGAAACCCTGTTGGAGAAGGAGCATAACCAGACACTTGCTAAACTCAACTTTGTTCTGGCTCTAGTCGATTGCATATTGGATTTGGCAAAAAGCAAGGGAGCTCCATTCTCCAAAATCCAGGACTCTAATGCTCTCAGGTACTTAAATTTATGTTACTTAATGTCTTTTAATGCATTTTCAGCTCAGTTTTTCAACAAACGTCGTATTTGTATTATCTTTACAGAAATGACGACTCATACTGCAAGTCTGCATCCTCCATTGGCAAGTCCGAACAGCTTGTGCTGTACATTCGAGTCTTGCATTTGCTCTCGTCTGCACTTAGGTTGGCTAAGGATGAGCTGGAGGAGAATAGGCTGAGACCTTCTGCAGCTGTAAAGCAGGTATGTTCTAATGATAGCTTTAATTGAACTTTATTGTTCAAAATCTTCTACAAAATCAACTTTAACTTGCTTTCGTGTCACTTTACTAAAAATAAGTTTCTTAATTTTCCGTACTCACAGGTGGTTGCCCAGTTAAACGATAGATTTAAGTCCAGCTTTGATGCAACCAAAAAGCTGTACGCCCAGTCTCCTCAGAACATGCTGATTCAACAACATAGCCTTAGTGCTGACAAGATCTTGTATTGCCATGCTATTGACGTTGTAAGTTAACCCCGTCTTATTGCTTTTGTTTCCTGGTGAATATTGTTCTGAACATTATATAACTATGTCTTAATCTTAAATTTTTCCAACAGTGTCAGGCCGCTGCCCTGGATGAGTTGTTTGGAAACCCTGTGGATTGCTGCAAGAGGTATCAAACGGCACAGATATTGCTGCACAGTCTCTATCAGCAAGCAATATCTGAGAACGAAAGGCATGTTCTTCTTAAATGTAAGTAGTATAATTACAACTAAATATCTATACAAATATTCCACATTTTCAAAATATTAAACGATTCTCCTTAATTATCGATTGTAGACAAGGATGCGGTGGAAAAGCGTCTCTTTGTTCTCCAGCAACAAGGCTTGGTTACTGCCTCTTTCGATGACACGATCAGTGAAAACTTGTCACCGTAGACATTTTCAATTTTTGTTGGTTCTACCAAACTACAAAATTTCAATGTACATTTCAATAACGTTATATACTTCGCCAAAATTTTAGTTTGACTATCACATTTTGAAAAAAAAACAAAGAAAAAAAAGAAATCGGAGAGATGTACTCACAAAGCATCTCATCTTTTTTGACGTCGACGAAAGCATTTTTGTTTCTTATTAATTGTGTCTCATGTACCTAAGTCAGCCAGTCGTTAATATGAACCTAGCGTTAAGGAACTAAGTAATGTAGTATCATTATAATCCATTACACAATACACAACATATATATACACATACAAACAAATAGCATTTTAGATACTAGGTTTTCGTTGTTGAATAGTCAGGTTATGTTATATATTTGTTTAAAAACGTTAATTTAAAACTTTTTTAAAACATCAACACACGTAGACGAATCAGTATGGAAACCCGTTGTGCAATTATTAGTTGATCACTAAAACTACAACAATATCATCGTCATTGCTATCGTAGTAGAATTTAATGTGATAGAATTTTTTTTTAGTATGTAACAGTTATTATTATTTTGTAAAACTATCTGAATCTGTGTTATACCTATGAAAGGGTATTTTTGTGAGGAAGGGGTTTTGAGATACATAATAATATATAAAAACGCTGTCGATATTATTAACGGTTAGAATGAGTTTTACAATGATGAGGACTTTAACGCATTATATAAGGTTATAAATGCAGTTTGATTTTAAAAATGAATTACTCAGTCTTTAAATATGAATAATAGTGACATTGTATATGTATCGGCGGTAGGAAGCGGCTGGGTAAAAAAGTAGACTGTTGGGTACTATTTTGTTGTTTTTTTTTCTCACCCTATCTCTCTCAGTCATGATAAGATGGATTACTGGTATTGTCCGAATCTGAATGTACTAATGTATATTTTATGTAAATCTACGCGTTGCTTCTTTGGTTGACTTGATGAATTAGAAGATCGATGCGCTGTAACCAAAATACAGAAAGAGGAGATGGAGTGTGGACTGTAGATTTTAATGTCTTCGGTTGTGATTATAGTTAAAAAATTACGTACATATAATATTTGTAACTTATATGCACAGGTTATTCGCTTCGCCACGACAATTTGTTCGCAATCCGTTTTATTGTCGTAGGTGAATGTTGTTAACCGTTCTTGTATGATGAAAACATTTATGACAAGACTAATATGTATTATGTGTAATTCCTTAGTTGATGATTCATTTTTTACGCAAATCGTGATGCAATAAAAAAGAACACTGAAAAGTAATGAAAAAGTTTACAATAATTTGATTTCAATGCATGAAGTGATTTTATTTAATTACTTGTTTATATATAAAACAACGCGTGTGTTTATACTCATATTATTACTGACGATCACAATAGAAAACAGTGAGACCGATATGGGCACATCATCCCAGTTCATATTTTCTTTTTAAATGTTTTATTTAATCATCCAGACGCAAGGAAGATAAATAAAGGAGTAAGAAAACAAACTGAATCAATTTAGATCAACATCAAAGCATAATACGGGTGGGAAAATTTTGTGTCAAGCAATAAACAAATACAGGTACGTTTTTTAAAACAAAATTACAGTCATATGCGGGATCGCATTATTATCAGTCAAACATCATCAGATCAGCCATAGAAAAATGTCAAGTCTTATAATTTTCTTCAAAGATTTGATTTGGCTAAAGTTTTTGGTATTTTTTCATGGTAAAACTTCGATCTTGATTAAGTCATTGCAAGATTTTTAATGTTTCTTACGTTGCGGAGTATTTGCGAACACTCTGTTTACTTCTCTTACCAAACCGTCCCATGACCGAGTATCAGGAACGTGAACTATTGCTTGCACTTGAGATTGAACTTGAGTTTGACTTGTAACATTTACTTTCATAGGCGTCTGAGAACCTGATAGAGAAATAGGAGGGTTAGGAAAGTAAAAGCAATAATAACGACAAAATAACAAACAAAGGGGAAATAGATAGACAACAAAACAACAAATAAATAGATGGCAAGCAAGGCTAGTAGTTTTAAAAGCATGCATAACGTCTCTTTAGCGCAGTCCATTTTGCGGAGACATTTTGAATAAGAGATCGAATTTGTGGGAGAATATACCCACGAAAGAATTAGAACGATAAAATTGGAGGCTCCGATTTTGATGATATTAACAAATATACAACAAGGCTACCAACACCTTTAACAAAAACGCTGTCCATTGCGTTACCATAATTATGCAGTATAAATCCTATGCTAATCGTACCGACGATGAGTAACACTTTCAGATCAGTTCAGTAGTGTCACAAGTTGAATGCGCACCACTGATTGCATTGTAGCATATCCAAACATAGGTAATATTGTGTATAAACGTACTTAAATATATATGAAGTCACGATTCTAACAATTCGCGCGCGCACTGACTGCAGACGTAATGGCTGATGAAGAGATGTGATGCATGTGTGAGGAGGACCCTTATGGTTGAATAACAATTATACTTGCTACAAAATAAAGTTGGCAATTATCTGTTTAAAATACTCTTTGTCATGTTAGATGAGCGATGATGGTTCCTGCGGTCCTCTTCCTCGTCTGAAGTACAGCTAGTAACGCCTACCCCTGCGACACCAAAAACGCCACCTACTGCTGTGGCTCTCATCAGTTCTTGATCCGGGCCTGGGCGATTCTCGTATAAGAAGGAGTTCAACGTCTCTTCGTAAATACGTGCTTCGGGAAACTCAACCTAAAATATTATTATTGCAATTAGATTAAACATAACACAAAAAATTGTCCAATAATGGTGAGAACTAGTTGGTTTTGTTTGACATTCGCCACAAAATGATCAATTATACTTACAATGCCAATTTCCTTTTACCTTAACTAGTTCCACCTCTTTGTAATCCTCACCTTGTGTACGAGTACTTATTATTATGTCGATTTATAAGAAGTTCTACCACAGGCTTCGTAGCATTGGCAATAAATTGTTTCCTCTCGTCTTCTGAGGTTATAAATGGCACCTGGCAAACAGGACTAAGAACTGCATTACGATTTTCAAGCGTTTTTTCACACAAATTTACAAGACCAGCAATACAGTAAAACTTGGCTTCAGCAGATATTTCTTCAAGCTCTTGAGAGTTCGTGGGAAGACCAACGTTGCCATCTCGCAAGTAGTTTAGAATGGTTCCAAAATGTTTACCACAACGATCAATTAATATCCAACCTGAAAATCATTTAATGCAACCATAATGATTGCTATTAGATACATGTAAAAACCAACACTATGTAATTAATTCAACAAAACTGATAATTATAATACCTTCTGGATCAGTCAGAACCTCCATTCTTCCAGAAAACATGGCTTGAAGCATCGTGTCTGGCGCCTTGGTCAAGGTCCCAATAGTAGTGTAGTAGAGTGAGCCTCCAACATTTAATTTGACATACTGGGAAGGATTCCCTTTAATAACAGTCCTCTGATCGCCCGACATCTTCGTCTTATCAGGATAGTACCACCCTACATCAAATCAACCCCCTTTTAATCACACAATCATTACTTGCACAAGGGAGGGCATCGCACATGCTTCATCAATCATACTTACCATTCATTACACATACACCTCAAACAACCTAATAGTATTTCCAAGCTTACCAGGTGGAACTTGGGGCACAACTGTGGGTTCTATCGATTCACCAGGAACGGGATGATAAGGGAATGGAAACGCAACACCATTAAAATTCCAAAACCACTGATATGGAGTAATCAGACTTGGAAGGTCTGGTAAAACAGCTAATTGTAACTTTGAATTGTCCAGTTTGACGGCGATAATAACTTGAGTCTCACAACAGATTAGCTGACACTGACTGATCACTTACAAACGCATGCAAACAACCTATTCATAAAAAATAAGTTCACTTTAACAATTAACCCAGTCAGAACCAATATTCACCATGGGCAATCAACAATCAAATATTCTGTACAAACTTTAAACTGTCAACAAAGGATGATACACTTCACACCAATACAACAAACAATTAAATTGTTCTCAACAACTCACCAACTTGTCAACAGAAACTCACAATCAAAAACTTTCGTCGTTCGTTTAAAACCGGAGAAACAGTTGGGCGTTGACAGGCTTACTTAGTCAGACAAATATTTTACAGCTGTTTAGTCAGCTGTTCTCCCTAAACGCTGGCAGTTTACAAAATCCACAAATGACCTACAACAGTAATAACAAATTTTCCCATGATTACTACAAAATAAATTAATTCCAACCACACCATATAAACTGCAAATTATTTAAACCTTAATTTGTCAAACTACCCGTCGTGCAATTATATTGATGATCAGCTAATTATTATGGCTTTCGTATTTTTTCCTTGAATATTTGGGCAAATTCTTAACAGTAATTTATACCTTATTAATTCAAATTGAATGAATTAAATGGGCGTTCTCAACAAATTAAACAAATCCTAACAAAAGAATCCCGTCACCCGTGTGTAATAATCCTCCCCAAAAACAATTTATGTGAGACAATAGCTTAATGTGTTTGAAACCATGGCGACCAATCCTCTTAATTTTGCACAACACTAATAAAAAAATACTTTAGGACTATAATCCCAATCTATCTTTAAGTAATACTGTATTTAATTCCGTGTATATCCATCATGTAGATTCGTCTTGTAAAATATTATATATATCTACCACACACGTCTTTTCTCTATGAAACCTCTCCCCCGACGATATTTCCCGATAAATGTTTAGAATAACCTGTAATGAGAAATCTTGTTGAGATATCTCTTAAAGTCAACAATATGATGTGTGTGTAGTAGTAAAGGATGACTTCATAAGTAAAACCACAAATTATTCATGTCAAGAACTTTTGAACAGACAGTTCAGTTTAATCAATTAATAGCTTGTTAAAACGAGCAACTTCTGCATTACAAACCATTCTGATATAGCATTCGAAACCTAAGGATAAGGTGGGAGATTTCGGAGATATAATAAAGCATATTTAAAGTGGCTGTCATGATTTTTAGAAACTTCTACCAATTTGTTTTTGAATGTACTTCGGAAGCTTGTCAACTAGGGTTGCCGAATGCTTTATTATCTGGTCATTTAAGTACTCATTTGAGGTGTAAATTATAAACAAACTGTTATAATAAAATATTCGTGTAATGTTGTTTAATAATCCTTTCCATCCACCTTTCATATTTACTATATTGGATTCAACGGTATTAGTGTAAAATAAACATGATTTTATTTTTGTCGAGCTTTCGGATCCTACTGGAACCTTCTTCGGGACAACTAACAAATTAATGTAAAATTAGAATAGACCATGAACATTGTAACATGAACACCATAAAAATATTTAGGATACGTGCAGTGACAGGAAATCGGACATAATTATTGTAACTAAGTAATGTTAAGATTTTTAGGGATTCTGTTTAGTTTTTGTTGGAGGTTGTATTTAAAGGTTGTATTCGTGTAATTTTTTACATACTTTGATGTCACCAAGACTTTGACGGCTAGGGTTAGGTATGGAGATAATATTTTCTAGTGCTACATAACTTGATAGTATAGAAAATATAAGCAACCTATGCAGTCTCTTGATAAATAAAAAGATTTACTAAAAAATGTTCAAAAATGGTACCTTATCTTCTAGGAATTTGTACAGCATGGGTAATGAACTGGTTGTATTGTTTCGTCTCTATGTCGACAAAACGTTAAGTATACGATGTGGTGCGTAAATCAAAGGAAAGAAGAAAAGTTTCTCTACAACCCAGTGAAACTTCCGTTTAAAAACATTATCGACAGGGTTCTTTGAAAAATTGTGATTTTACTTATGAGATATCCCTTAGTCTCCTTCCTTCTTCTTGGAAATACACGATGAGTTGAATGTGATGTGCTCATCACATATGTCTGTTTTTTAACGGGACCGATGATAATATGGATAATACTCTGTTTTGTAGGAAAGGAAGAAGCTATGCTGTAATACACATGTACATATATACACAATATGACTCGTGCATATAGGACAGAATATGATAAATCTTTGTTTAAGGCATGATCATGCCATGCATATGCTTGGGAGTTGTGCTATAGCGAAAAATGAGTGAATCAGCAGTAGATGGTAGAGGAGAAAAGGAATGGGAGGAAATTTGTTTAAGGCATGATCATGCCATGCATATGCTTGGGAGTTGTGCTATAGCGAAAAATGAGTGAATCAGCAGTAGATGGTAGAGGAGAAAAGGAATGGGAGGATGCAAGTATGCAAGTAGCGGAATAGAACTTCAAGATGTTTTTATGTGGCTGGGAATCTGCTTTAAAGATTTTTGATATGATCATGTGATTTCAGATTTTTCTGTAGTTTCATAAAGGGTGAATTAATATTTTGTATAAGAAATAAATCGGGTTAATATCTCCTTCTTACCTACGAGACGTCCATAGTTAATTTTTTTCGAAACTCAAAGCTACAAACGAAGTTTTTTTAAAACTGAAATAACAACTCAAAATACCATGAGAGATATGACTTGGTAAAGTTTGAAAAAATTATAACAGAGAAAAGCTATTTTTGAGATTGAGATTTGATAATAATGTTATATAAATGAAGGTTAATATTTCAATGAAAATTATAGAATAATGGTAAAAAGGGCTTTTCCCCAAAACCGATCAAATCTCTGTTTAGTATCCATTTATAAGCATAGATGGTAAAAACCCGTGGGTTAAGATATTTTATCCACTGAGTACGGGTTTTATGGTTCTAAAATGGGTATAATGAGCAAAAAAGGGTCTTACTGGGTACCATATACTATTACATGGAACCCATTTAGCCATTGAGTAATCCCACTTTACCCATTTTGCCCATTTAAACCCCCTTAAATTAGGGTGGGCTGGGTACATTAAAACCCGGGCTTAAACGGGTAACCCATCCCTTGTTAAAACCCATTTGCCATCCCTGTTTATAAGTATCGTAGCGTACGTACATAAATAAAATTTGATGTCAGAGGAATTTAAATCCTTCCATCACCATCACACCGTGGTTTTCCGGAAATCCCAACGAGAGCATGTTTTAAACGTTTTAGCTGACACATTTCATGATTTTTTAAATATGTTAGCTTACGCTACTTTCATACATTGACTTCAATTCATACGTTTTCAATCTAGGTTTACATCAGGAAGAACTAGGAAATCGCTTATGAAACTGTATCGCAGAAGTGAGCTGAATTAAGAATGGATGTAATGTTCCGTTGGTTTTTGCTTTCTTTTCTTGCTGGTGGTGCATTTTCAATCTGAACAAAATCCATGCCTAAAAACTGCCTCACTCACCAATAGAGTATTTGAAGAAGTGAAGCGATTTTATGTGATTGATATTGATGATTGCACACGCTTTATATATTATATAAGATTATACACGAACAAAGTATTCGTGCTTCAACCAATGACAATGACAATCAGGCGCTATGTTATTACTTGATGCTTAGTGAAAACTACAAAAACGCTTAATGCAAACTGTTCCTCCCATTCCTTTTCTCCTCTACCATCTACTGCTGATTCACTCATTTTTCGCTATAGCACAACTCCCAAGCATATGCATGGCATGATCATGCCTTAAACAAAGATTTA
>JAHZNG010002735.1:0-10655 GCA_027744375.1 Orchesellides sinensis
TTTAAAACGTGTTTTTATTTGTTCACACACACGTAGAAAGTTCCAACAAATCTTATCGTAAGTTTATCTTTAAAACCAAAATATCTACATATATCAGCCTGTTTAGATCCTGTGAACTTTAAAATTTATATTACAAACAAAAGTATTGGTCGACATTGTTCAACCTTTTACAGATGACAAATTCTTAGAAAGGTAAAAACCAAGCTGGCTACAACTATTTACGCAGATATACATAATTACTGGTGACATAAACGTAAGTGCAAATCCTTAAAAATATTCATAGGCATATCATATCATGAAAATTAACTAATCTATGATTACACGCGATGTAATACAAAGTCCAATGGACGATCATCTTTAGTTTTCAAGAATTTCAGCCGATGTTCCAGCTGCACTAGACGCTGCAGCGGCTTCTGGATCTTCATCGTTGTAAATATTTTCCGCCATCTGCCATACCTATGAAAATCATTAGAGATTGTTATAAATCATATGCGTTCATAAATTAATATCTTCACTACAAGTTCATTATCACGTGATTATCAGAACCTACCTGCATTATGTTATCTTCTGAGACAGAGCATATCACCCATGGCTCGTTAGGATTCCAAGAAAAGTCAGATATCTTTGCAGTATGTCCACCATGAATAAAGAGAAGTTCTGGAGGACCATCTTCCGCATCTTCTGGGCTTTGTTCTTCACCAATCTTCGACAGATCCCATACGTGCAACCTCCTATCCGTACCAGAAGAGGCAAGAATTGTCTCATTATGCGGGGACCATTGAACCTGGAAGATCTCGTCTTTGTGAGACTCGAATGAGTGAAGCTTCAATTTCAGATTTCTCAGATCCCAAAGCGCTACGGTCTAAAAATATATACGAATTACAATACAAATCCTATATAAAACGGACAAAACAGTTTACAAATTTTTTAAATCATACTTATAATAATATACTCACTTTGTCAGCACTTCCAGTTGCAAGGATGAATTCGGAATACGGGTTGAAGGACAAACAGTTGACTTCAGCCGTATGCGCGTCAACAGTATGACTTGCTTTACTTGTATTACTTGATCGTGTGTCCCAGATCATTAATTTCTGAAATTTTAAGTAAAATATAAAACCTTAACAAAAGTACTTTCGAAAAAAATCATTCGGCGACGTTTAAAACATTTAACATACCTGATCATCAGCAACAGATCCAAACAAACTTTCATGAAGCAGATGCCACGCCACATCTTCTACCACTGCTGTGTGTCCAGTAAAAATAGTCTTGGCGTCAATAATTCTATCACGGCCTTGTGCCGTAGGTGCCATAATTGATGTCCCACAAACAAATAGTATGATCATCAGAAGCAGAAAGCAGGTGTCCGTTCAAATTAGGATTCCAAGATAGTCCATACCTACATAACATCAAATTTCGCACTGTTTTAAGCTCTTAATTACAATAACACCAAACTCTACACCAGCTCATATATTAATTATATTATAAGCTGACCCTTCTTTCTGATGCCCCCTTAGACGTAAATCAGGATGACATTCCCCACTTGGATCAGGTTTGGAGGGATGCTTCGTATAATCAAAAACCAGAACGTCTGAAGAAGGTGTTTTGGTAGCAATCACGCAAGGATTTTGTGGCATGTATCTTGCCCTGTTTACTTCACCTAAATTATTAAATATACCAGTTATTATCCTTCCGATATATCACTTCATCAAACAACTTCTAATAAGCCTGTTATAGTTTACCTTCATGGTTGATCTTGATCTCAATTTCAATCTTTCCAGACACTGATCCAAATCCTCCAAAATCGCCCTTTTCACTCTCATAGTGAGTAGCATCATACGTAGCATCTTCATTTGGTAACTGCACAGATGCAATGAGTAAATGATTCTGCTCATCTGACGTATGCGTTCCCAAAATCAGGCGATGCACAGAGTAGTCCTTTCCTTCCGGTCTGTAAACACCATCAAATCAAACCAAATGTCAGTAACAATAAAACTAAAAAAATTTAATTTTATGCCCTCAGCCATAACTGCTGACAGCTCCAAGTTTCCTCCTCCTTAGCCAATTACCTAACAACATCTGGAAGCCATTGTGCAGTAAGGGATGGCCATTCTAAAGCATGGGTCATTACCAAGTCGTACAAAAACGGAGTGTTTTTCTTCCATATCTTGTACTCTTCATTGATAACCCGTTCCTCCACCGCCTCATCAAAGACGCCTACAATTTGAAATAACATCAACAAAACACAACTTTATCTTTTGAAATTATCCCCCATATACACATAACACATAAAATTTTCACCTATGCCATCAAATTTCCACGTTTTTAATAATTCCAAACAAAAATACATATATACGAACATAATTAGATCTAAAATCATAATTAAAATATATCTTTCAAAAACTTACCGGCAGACATCCTTTATAAAATACAGATCACCTTTCCAACTTAATATTTAAATCACAAAGAGGTATTTAATCCCTCTTCTTATTTCTACACACACAAAGACTACTTACTTTTTAATTAATTACACAAATTAAAAGCCGGAGACCAAAGAGCTGTTCAAGACACCAACAAAATTTTTATACAAGTTTAAAAAGGCAAAGGATCTTTTTCTGTCTTGTAAAGTCCACAGCCGACTTCCCTCTCGAATTGACAATGAAATTCACAAAAAAAATTGTTCGCTTCCTTTTTGCTATAAACTTATTGGCTCTGTATTGCTCCTTACTACGCAATGCACTATTGTAGGGTAGCTTTACCAATACATGGGTAGGTATAATGCCTTTGTAGCGCATCATCTCTATCCCTAGCTTCCCACAAAACATCAAGCATGCTATACTTATATGCTAAATGCTATACTATACTCTCACTCTCACTTATATTTTTTTACCTGATGAAGAAGTAAAGCTTAGCACAAATGTGTAAGCCAAGGTAGATTATGCTATCTGTTGTGAAAAGCAAGGACTTGGCTGCAAAAGAAAGCAAGTTTCATTAAAAATTTGTGGGAGAGAGAGCGCTGTCTGTGAATGCGCTTTGTATGCATGCATTCTGCAAAAGCGTCGCTAGAACTTGCATATGACATGCATAACAGGAAGGTGGAAGGATGCAAGAGAAAGTTAACTTTCTCCATTATGCTTTCTCTCTTTCATAGTGTAAATTGCACGCAGACAGATGAACTTTCCTTATGGAAATATGAAAAAATGTAGGGCAATAATACGAGTACGATAATTATTTATTTTCTCTGCGTGTACTCTCCTTTTTACAATTACAACCATCATTTTGTAGCAGTTACTCTTTGATACTTATCAAATTGTAAGTAATATTAAAACAGCATCCGTACAATGATAATTCATAATACAACAAACCCCTCGTTTACAACTGAAGGTGGGTTTATACCGATGTAAGTTTATATATATAATATAACAAAAATGTAGTGACTTGGCGAATGAAGACAGGTGAAAGGTGTAATAATTACTGATTATACCGTACATACTAGCTTCTGGATTTCATGTAGTAAATAAAGGCTTTCATATATAAATTTTATAATTTGTAAAGGCGACAAAGGAAAGCATTGGGACGAGTATTTTTACTGCGCATTTGAATAATTATCCTATACTACCTATATTTCAGCGGTTTTAGTAGTACTCCATTGGGCATGCATGTTTTTTAATTGGGTTTTGGGAATCGACACTAACTTGACTATTGCGTGTGTCTTTGTTTTATAATTAAGTTAACTCAATACAAAAATTAGAATCTAAACTTGACAAACGCAGACCGAGTACAAACAAAATATTGCTTAGGTTAACATTTCTGTAATGTTAAATTTAAGGTAGGTGCATAGATTCATTTAACTGAGCGGAGTGCCGTAACCGAACGTTACCTGTAGGATGCATATAAAACATCATCTAGAGAAGCGAATGCGTAACATTATCTTTAAATAGGAAAATTATAGCTTAAAATATAATAGTTACAATATAATTACAATAAGTAAGGTTCGAGATTTATGTCTGCACATGAACCAAAGTCGTACGGACAATTATACTTATATGTAGGTACATCGATTTAAAGCAAATAGCTAGATGCTATAATACAAATTTCAAATCTCCTTCAAACATAAATGCTTCTCTTTTAGTTGTAACTTGTAGTAGATCATATGTAATGACTGTACATACAAAACATTCGTAATTCATAATACAATTAAATACCTACCCTACGTTCCCATAAAAAGGTTTCTTCGGTTTTACAGCTTCTTTCAGATTACAAAGTTACAATAATTATTATTAATTATATATACTGTATCTCAGTCATATAAAACAAGAGAGCACGACATATTCTTATTTTTCTCTTAAATTTTGGAGACAATAATATCAATACCGTAAATAACAAGTAATTGTCAGCAGCCTGCCACAGGAAAATTATGATGTTCAAAGAGTATCTCTGTGCCAAATCCATTTCCTATTAGTATGATCAAACCTATGCGCAACCCACTGCTGGTAAAGTAAAGCATATCGTTCCTTGCTTAAGAAGAGGGGCTTTCCACGCCTGCAATCAGTAAAAAATCAGTAATTAGTAATTAGCTTTGTAATTTACAACATAAAAGTACAAACATGAGTTTAAAAAATGCTGTCATACTTAAGTTCACGGTCTTCCTCTCCAAATGCATCTAAATATACAGATCCCCACAGGCACGCCCTTCTTCCCCTCACCACAACAATTGTGCTTGAGTTCACCGAAAGGTACATGACAGTTCCGGCCCCGCAGTCAATCGAGTGCTGGATAGCTTCGCAAACACCAGTGGTAGGATGCTTACAGCAAACATCCCTGAGACACACCATGGTTCCACAAACGAGGCAGATTGTTGGCTCCTTTGGAACTGTATTGCAGTTGGGACACTGTTTTCGATGGTAATACTGAAAAATCACATCGTACGCTTCCGGTAACTCCATCAGCCTTGGCTGACCCCACAAAACATGCTGAGACTGAATTAGATAGCGGGAAGAAACTTGAGCACGGGAAATGAAACCACACAGATCTTCACACCAGGTCCATATTGCTGTGAGGGGTGCCGGGGAAATCCAGTGAAGAAAGTCATGGGTTTTACTCTTCTGCTGTAATAGCTGCTGTAGACCAAGAGTCATTCCGTGTTGTTGCTGTTGATGTTGAGCATCAATAGAATATGAGCTAGATGGTGACATCGGAGGCGAGATGAAGTCCGGGTTCACACAAGAACTGCTACTACTCCCACTAATTTCAACATTAGATAAGCCTAGACTAAGGAACTGCGCCAAGCTAGAAAATTCTGCTTCAGTAGATGTAATCAATGGCATCTCTTGTTCATAAATATGATGTCTAAGAAGTGAAGCTATCCTCAAGTATGGAAGAAGGTAAGTCTGTATTTGGCGTTCGAGCTTCTCTTCGTCTGGCTCATTCTGACTGCTAGTCCTCTGCTGCTCGTTTCCACTGAACTCCATGTCCATGTCGCCAAAGTCGGTGTCAGGCAAGTATAATGGACAATTGTCAAGATAGCGAATTACTGTTCCCAAAAGGAAAAATGACTTATTGAGGTCATTTGGGACGGAGTGGAGACTTGCTTTAGCTTTCCAGTACTCTCTCTCTCCTTCCCTCATTGAGCTACTAAGCTTACAAAGGACTTCTATATAAACCATATTGTAGATTCCTTGCACGATGCTAGTAAAGTAGGCCAAGTCAACATGCATTGGTAACTGCATTAGCAAGTGGAGTAGAGTTGTAATTGGATCGCGAAGCAGCATTGGCACATCCCGGTCAATAGGCATAAGTGAAGTGTCAGGAAGAAAGCGAATTCCTAGCACTCGCTCCCAAATTTTGGGTGCACAGTGGTCAGTGGACAATATTTTATAATGGACCCCCAATACGTGCAATAAAGGCACTGAAAAAAATTAAATATTACAAACATTTGGTTTCAAATTCAAAGTTGTACTTTCTTCATTTACTGTACATTGTAATAACTGTTGTATGTCGTGCTTACCGATACAAGATCTCTTGGGAGCAGTAGATGTTGGAAGAGTAGAAGATGTAGACGGTTGCGGTTCAGTAACTAAGTTGCCTCCTCTCAATGTTAACTCTAGTTCTAAATTTGTTCTTGCAATGGAATTGACAAAAAGAAGAATACTCTTGGGATCTTTAGAGTTTCCCACTTGTCTGAACTTAAGAATTGTGGCATTTGTCATTTCTTCCATTGTCTTTGTCATTGCATCCATCATTTTGCAAGGAACAGTTGGAAATGGATATTCTCTCAAAAGTTTTACAACCTCCAACGCCACATTTGACTCTGGTGATGGAGGAATTTCAGGTACTGTAGCCTCTGGTGTCACCGGAACATGCTGAGAAGGTGTCTTTCTATCTTTCACAAGAGCACTTTGTCGAATCCCGAATTCAGGAGAAAGTGGTAGAAAAGAATTTGCTAGCTGCCTGCACAATGGACACAGATATTCTCCCCGGTCCACAGAAATATTATGCTGCCTCTGTTGACTTTTGAGGGCTTGTAAATAGCCTTTAAGACAGTCCATATGTATATGATGCCCACAAGTCTGCACGTGAACACCCCCTTCCCATCCACCGGAAATAGAGAGAAGCCAACTTGAGTCATCAAAATGTTGCTTATACTCATCAACCCTCCTTTCATTGTGACAACACATGGTATCTCTTGCGTTCATTGTGACCTGCTCTTCTTCAGCAGAAGTAGGGAGCACACTAATGTGACTTCCTAATCTCTGTCTATGTCCGAGAACGGACGAAGGTTGTAGTAACGTAACTAAACCTACGGGATTGTCACTTGTTGATGGAGTGGTTTGACTACATATCACACAATCATACTCTATCGGCTTAATAGTTCCAGCACATGAACCCCCACCGATTCCCTCCATTCCATGTATGTCTGTGAATGAACTATCCAAACCATGACCGTCTGCCTGAACTGATGAGGGCCCACTACTTTCGACAAACTCTTCTGTCATTGCTTTGGCCATGAACATTTGCTGTTTTTTGGCGAATTCGGCCATCAGCTTAGATTGTCTTTCACGAGCCTTTCTCCGTCTTTCTTCCTTTTCCTTTTCTTCTCTTAACCTAGTTTCCTCTTCCGCTTCTAACTTCTTACGAGGCCAAAGTCTCTCACGTGAACTGAGGATATGTTCTCGGCAGCTTTCATCTGTCATTCCAATCTTGTCCAAAAGTTTTCCAACAAAGAATGGCCCGTCGCCAATTCTGCACTCGCCGGTTTTCTCATTCAATAGACGATACAAAACGTGGTAATTTATACGTTTATTAATCTGTGGTTCTCCACCAGTATCCATTTGATTATCGTTTCCACTGAAATTAGCATTAGCATAACTACCGCCACTACTGGAAGGCAACTCTTGGTTTAAGTTATCACAGCTCATTGTTGCAGTTGGCTCCAGTAATACACCGTTATTCACTCCATCGTTTATTGCTTCACTGATCAACAATTGGGCTTCTGGGGTTTCCCAAAATGGTACATAGCTGTCTGGTGATGATGACAGCTTTGAGTGAAGTCTCAACAATAAACTGATCATACTATCGTTTATTACAACTTCAATAGGAGCCTGACTTCCACTCATCTAAAAATTTACATACCATAAGTACATAATTGTGACAATTTAACAAGTAAATAAATAACTATTTATACAAGTGTCATTCTTACAGAGTTGTTACGCTCCATCATTCCTTTCTTTTGAAGATTGGCAACTGGCTTCTGTGGGGCAAGAACAACTTGTAAAGATGACTGACGATGATGGTCTCTATCATGATTATTTGGAGATGATGTTTGTTGAGCTCGAACAAGTGCTGTCGAACTCACTGTTGGAAGAGAGGGCATGATTGCTAACGCTGTGGCTAAGTTAAGTGGGGTTGAACCCTCTGGTAGGGCGTATGGAACACTACCCATGGTATCCATCGGATAGTCTCCTGAGTTGTATGCAGGCACTGCATCATAGTCATAAAAGCCTGGCTCACCGTCATAGCTCTCCACTTCCATCTCGTCCACACTGACTTCTGAAATTTAATTTATTTCAAATTACATATCCACTCTTAGTAAAAAGTAATTTTGAACAGATTACTAGCGCAAACGTCTAAAAGTCACATACCATCGGAACCAGATCCTTTAGATACCGGTTTTACTAGAACGGAATCTATTTCAGTTCTGAGATTCGCTAGTAAGCAGTCAGTAGTATACCAAGATCCAAAGTCCATATCGTAACGCCCATAAGACACCTCATGAGGTGTAACGGAAGACACTCCAATACTATCACAAATAGTGTCACCAAGTCACCATCTGAAACTCCCAAGGCGGTCCGAATGGAAGACAAGGTTGCCAGAAAAATCAGACAGTTTTCCATCATCAGCATTTCCTGGTCTGGTTCTAGGTAGGAGTTTATTACTGAGGATGATATACTCAGCGACTCTCGTACATGAAATCTGACAAGATTGATGTTTTCAATTAAAAAAAAATAACAAAAGCCTTTACTTAAAATAAAAGGACGCCTTAATTATTTGATTACTTGTCAATGGTGGAATTGATAAAGTCCGCTCGAGGAAGGTACATCATTCCAAGTTGGAGAAGAGACAAGTCAGCATCCACAGTGCAATTACAAAAATGACACTGTATGTAGGTCATAGCTTGACCCTTGATCTGAAGACCATTTCTAACCCACATTCCAGAAACAATCTCATAAAAAGCTGCTTGGACACGGAGTGGATGCTGGATCATTGCTTTAAGCTCGTTTGGTGTTGGCAGCAACTCAGCAAGAGAGAGCCCTTGATTACGCACCGCTTGGTACAAAAACACAGAAAAGTAACGATGAAGAGGCAAATGAAAGGAAACCTGCATTGATTCATTCTGTGTCATTTCTGAGGAGACCGAGTAGAGCCATTCACCCAGTTGAGTGCGGCAGTGTCGGAGCAAATTCTTGGTGAGGTGAGCAGTAGAGGAGTCACGTAGATGCGAAACTAGAGCCCACATTGGAGAGGCACTTGCTTCCAGCTCAGCTGAAAATGCAGCATAGTATGTGGTAGGCTCATATTCAATGTGCTGATTCATCTCGCGAATATTCACATTCATACCTATAAATTAAAATGGCAATAATTAAAAACTTTTTCAGAAAGCTAACCCAGTAATGTATAATTCATGTGCTCAAACTTCAGTGACATACCCTGAAACATAGAAAGAAAGTTAAACCACATGTGGAGCAAACCATCATCTTCAAGAAACTTGAGAGCGACAGGACGGTGTGACAAGATATTGTTGAGATCGGATACCAAAGGCCAATAACAGTGATCTTTCATAACAGAGCTATTGCAGTCCACCACACGATGATAGTACTTATCTTTGCCATGTAATGGGCTAGGTACACTTATGATGCTCATCATATATTGTAAACTGATCACCATAACGTGAAGTAGTCCCATCTGTTCCGCCATTTTCAAGGCCAACTTCTCATTTGAAAACAATTGTACACTAACATGCACGACTCGGTTGGATAGAGTGTCCGCATCTTCTGATTTAACAAGAAGTTGAGATATTCTGCTGTAGTGGAGTACAAAGGCTCTAGTGAATGCCTCCTTATAGTCAGGATCAGGAAGTAAGTTGAGCAGCAAACAAACGATCTTCTGGGGAAATTCTCCTTTCGCTGTCCAGAAGACCAACTCCTCTAAAAATGTCCGATGGACGAGCACCTTTTGAAGTGATGGAATATCTTTATACTCTTCAGGAGGGTCTGCATTTGTTAACGAAGTTAACGCCTCTTCATAAGTCTTTTTTGTGTTGCACATAAATTCATACACCTCCTTGGTCACAGAGCCTTCCGTAGGCTCCGTTAAAGTTTTATAGATTTGCGGATTCGTGAGTGCATGTGTTATAACTTGACGCATAGCAGCGCCCATGCTACTCAGGTGGTGAAGCATGTCAATGAACCGATCTGCTGAATTGACTGCACCCAGAAGACCATTCAACGATGTACTATTCAGTCTTAAATGTTGTATCAGCCGCAGCACAAGCCTAGGGAGCATGGCGTTGGCAACGCAGAGAAGATCTGGAGGCGCAGCATCTGAATCATCTGCTGCTCCATGCCCATGTCTATGACGCGAATTTGCTTGTGGACCATGTAGATAGCAGAAACCTGTCTCTTTCATGACGTTTGTGTCACCGCAATCACAGGCCCCACCGGCTTGACTCCGAAACATATTGAAGTCATGTCCCTTATGATTTCCACGTTGAAAACATTCCGCACAGAGAGACATGCAGGGTGAGATTCCACATGTCCGACACCGATAAGCCACAAAATTAGCTGTCCACACTAGACCACACGTTGTTGCATTATCATATCTCCGAACTGTTCACAAAAAAATAATTAGTATTAAGCTTGCATTTTCTTTAAATAACCTAACTGCTCTTACTAACTACCTAAATAACTTACCACTAGCAGCAAATTCGTCAGGAGTACAGCCACCAGCCATGAGCCATTTGCACCATTCGATTGTCTCCCAATGGTCAATATCTTTGGATGGGTTTAAAAGGTTGTCCAGCAATTTATTCAGGTTCTCCGGCCTACTCGAATGCGAACATTCTGCATGCACATACGCTGCCGCTGCTCGATATCCTT
>JAHZNG010002736.1:0-10575 GCA_027744375.1 Orchesellides sinensis
AAATGACTCAGCTCTAATATTAAGTTGGGATTCGCTATCGTTTTTTCAATCGGCCATTTGCCATCTGTTAAAGTTAAATATGGGTAAGTAGATCATATCTGAGTGGTACAGGCCTTCTAAATAAGGACCGAACATGGAATTCTAATACTTAAACTAAGCAATCTTGTCATAAGACAAACAATTAATTGTAAAATGGCTTAAGTACTTGCATTATCTAATGGCTCTTCCAATTCCAGTTATTCCCTTTACCTGAACCTTCATCGCCATACTCCCTTACTATCTTCAGGATTTTGAAATCATCAATGTTTTTGTAAAATACCCTATCGGCATCCAGCCCTAAAACATGCTTCTGGAAAAGCGAAAAACTTTGATTTAGTTTTTTAGTGCTAGTGCTTATGTATATTGTTTTTGTATATGAAATGCAAATCTAGAGAGCAGCGATTCAACTTTGCTAATTTAAACATTAAAGATTCTCAATTTATAGGCCTATACATTACAATGATAATTTATTAGTAATTCTAGCATTTTCTCTACTTTTGTGGTAATGCAGCAGAAATTTAGCAAGGTAAATTGGGATCGAGATAAACGGTTTTCTCACCATGTGGCTGTCATTATTCCGGACCACAGGCAGAGAGCCACACTGCCATTCAAACTCAAGTGTAATGATCATCTTAGAAAACTCCACGTATTGAACAGTAATTTTTCAAATTAACACAATATACAATCGTAAAACGCTCATAAAATGTACATTAATATGGTTTTGGGAGAGGGAAGAAAATCATTTCGTTTGTCATCATCATGAAACGTCTGTTAAAATACAATCTTTTTGTGTACATATATGTAAGATCATCTACTATTTTAGTGTATTCATTCAACCCTTTTTATACTAACTTTTATAAGCATGTTTGTAAATGTGTGAAGTAAGTTTTGTGGTTTGTAAGGGAAACAAATTAATGCTGTTTTACAAATAAAAAGAAACTTGAATAGAAAATTAGCAAAGAATCGGCATCGAGTGTGTATTTGTTTAACAGTTTCGAACAAGAAACTTTATGTGTAAAGCCTCAAGTAGTAAACAAAATACGCAACAAATTATAACAACAATACAAATGAAAATCCAATGTTTGTTCTTGTCAATCATTTCACAAATCCTTAACCAACAAATTTTTTTTTCATCCCGTGAAGGTTTGCAAATATGGCCAAGAACTGTGCGTGGTTCAAAATCAATGCAATGATTATCGTAAGTTTAATGCTGTGCAAATGTGTCTTCTTAGATAAGCTGTTATATTTTCTCAAAATTTTAAAAATTTAGAAAAAGGTGCCCATGCCAAATGTAGATTTAAAGGGAACGAACCTGATGACACGTCTGACACGCACATCATCATTATTAGCATTGGTTGGTAGTTTGGCTGGTGGTCTGGCACTCTTTCTTATACGCACATTATGCATGTAGGAATGTTTGAAACAGAAAAGGACAGCGTGACATTTTCTAGTCGCGAAGGACGCCAACGCTTTTTATGGGCTTTTCTGGTCTTCACACGATGATGTCCCTTTTTTGGCATGGATTTAAGGAAAGGATATAAAAAATGCCACATTTTCTTAAAACAAATTACCATCCGTTGACTAAGCTGCTCTGCATTCTGTGTATAACTATATTATATGTATAAACATTTATACACCAGGTACCTTATTGAAAATAGGATGATCATGACAGGATATGACAGCGGGACGGACACAAGAAAGAAATTATACGCAACGACAGATGGTGAATTTGGTGATAGTTATAATGATGATGGAGCGGAGAACTGAATCTTATTTACTCCCAACACTGAAGCAAATTATAATACACTCACAGCATGCATGATGCACTAATTAGGTGAATACATAACACTTTAATTAGGTATTCCTGTTTTGCACACAATTTTCCACATTATTATGCTGGCTTAGATTACGTGCCTCCCGCGATCATACCAAAATTAGGCTTTACTCGGCATTCGCAGCGTCAGCAGCATCTCACTTGCACATATGTAAGATGATGATAATAATGAGGTACAACAAAATACATTAAATATTTTTGGCGAAAATAAAAACGAGGAAATACTGAAATTCCAATCAATGCAATGTACATAGTTGTACGTGAAGATTTGGAATCTAGGAATCACAATCTAGGAATTTGGCAGTAAACGCTAATAATGGGGAAATACTTTTCCTCTCAAAATAATATTTGTCATTTTTTTCTACCACATTATCATCATGAGTTTCAAAGTTTAAAAATTAGCGTTTTGGCACACAAGTAAGTTGACAACGATTGAGGCACGTACATAAGAAGGGGAAAGGGGTTTGATGTTGGGGATAATGATGGTAATACTGGCAAAGGCGTTGGTATTTTGATAAGAATGTAATTTATTTTGAAGAAACAGAAACTAACCAGCCGAGCCTAATTGAGTTGATTTTGTGTTATTTCACAAAAATAATCATAATGATTCGTAAAAAAATAATATGTGCTTTGATCTCACAAGGTGGGAAAAATATTTTCATCAAATGAGCGACTTATTTTGCATTAGGTACCATTTATCATTGCATGAGCAGCTAAATTGTGATCAATTTTTTTACATGATCTATAAAAATATTTTAGTAGGATCATTTACGACCATTAGGCAGAATTTATGAGTGCAAGTATAAAGTATGGATGGATACTATCTTATCATTTGTTATCATTATAATGTGTATGAGACCAACGTGTCATTTTTTTCTGTTACGTTGTACAATAATTTTAATGACAAGTAATAGTTCAAACAGGCATTTTTTGTAGAAGCTCGTACGTGTAATTCTGGTGGCAGCATTTGTCACTTGTCTTTAAAACAGGGCAAGGTACTTAATTTGCACGGTTACACTTATACATTTATACTTTATATACAATCGCTGCTGAAAAATGTGCGATGCACTCGTTTTATTCGTAGTTATATCATTCCTTGTCAAAAAATTTTGGACAGAGTGAGGGAAAATTTTGTTGATTTCTCTCAGCAAGAAATGCTTTTATGGGTTGAGAATATAATTAGCATGTGTGTGCTTGTCGTCAACTCTTTTTGGGATCTTTTGACTTGGCCTTTTCACTACTTCCCCCATGGAGCAATTTTTTCAAAGAGCAATAATTTGAAGATTTTGAGGTAGGACTGTGTGAAGTATCGTATGTAAAAAAGGAGCATTGGTAATCCAAAGAATGTAAAAGTAGCTCATTTCTAGAAAAAAGACACATTTATCTTTGGTAGTTTAAAAATGCATACATTTTATAATAAGATAAAAGATAATATATTTCATGAACTTAGTGCAGGTAAAATTCTAGTCGCGATAAAGTTAGGTTGAATTTTATGGTTACAATTTAAATGTGCTATTATCCCGTGAATATAAAAATGCATTCTTTACATAACGTAATGCTATTACAGTCTTGCAGATGAATTTACTGTCATTCAACAACACATTCACAAAGTTGGACTTGCTCAACCTTAGTAGTATATGAAGTTTGTCATATTTCAGAAAGAATAGCATGGTTGAACCGAAGTATTGTTGTTTTTTTGGAAGAGAAAATATACGTATTTTAAAATTAAGCTTTTTCAAAAACGGTGATGTAGAATACGGAAGAGCGTGTATATTTATGGTTAGATTAGGCGAGTAAGCAGAAAGAATTGATCTAAACTCGTGGGAAAATCTTGGTAGGGCACGTACAGTTTGAATAAAACCTCAAAATGCATCAGTGACAAAACTCTCAATAAAGTTCTTTATCCCTTATTGAGATTAAATTCCTAAATTGCATCAAACGATAAAGCAGCAGTTGGCTACAATCATGGTTTGAATCAAATCAGTTAGTACGGTAGCCAAATTGTATTGGAAAACTTGAGAGGTTTTTGAATTTGAAAAGAAGTGTTTTGTTAATATATTTAAAAATGAATTTTAGTCTAGGCTGTTACCACACATATCTTCATGATAAAAAATATCTTTTAGTAAAATTTATTGTTTTGAGTTAAATAATCTCATTTGTAAACTCAATCATCCTGTAAATGGAAATAGAATATAACGTCGTTTTTGGGCTTAATTTTTAAAGGAAGAAACATTTCCTACTAGAAATAGGTAACTGTTGTTTTAAAGACAGTAGCAATATCACAGATAATTGTTGAAATAAGGCGTATCGTTTAGTCTGCATCTGCGTGTTCAAGTTATAAAATTAAATAATCGCCTTTTTATTAAACTGTTTTAGTTTCATTTATGAAAGACGTACTTTAAAATATTCACAGTAGTTGAAAAGTACGCTTTATCAAATAGTTGAGAAAGGTAGCAAGGCACAAAATATTTTATTGCGTATTTCCGCTACTGCTTCAATGTCGACAATAAAATAAAATGATGGCACATTTCGGTAATAATTCAGGAGTAATATGTTTTATTGTTCTCTAAACCCATAATCGTGTCTCTGTCTGCAAAAGGTGCGATATCAAGCCGAAAAAATGATGAGTACGGCCATTATAACGGCCAATTATAAAGCTATCTTTGAACATGGATCTCCGGTAACTATATCTGTAGCAAAATCCACCTTTACATTCATTCAAATTATGGTTCTGTGTGCAAACTTTTGTCCTCCGATGACATATATTGTACACATATATTAAAGTAGTTGTTATCTCTTAAAGAATTTCAGAAAAAGACGTTTGATGGGGAAAAATTTATAGCAACCTGGCTTGCTAATGAATATTTGGGAACAGTGGTAAAATATAAATGCATTAGACTTCATAACAAACTGTTTTAAAATGAACACGTTTTTAGAGATTAATGATTCCTGGACTATTAAAAAGTAGCAGGAATCTTCAGGTTAATGCTTTATTTCTTCCGCCGTAGTGTTCAAGTAAATGTTTTATAACAATTTGACAACGTTCATTCACATTCATGTTATTGTGATTATGTGAAATGTGAATATGTTCTTTAAAAGTCTGATTTGCCTAAAATTCCGAGAGTAGTTCACTGCTTGATTTAATTATTGATTTAGCATATTAACTGGGGATAAACTTTTACTAATACCATGTAACATGAGTGCATTCAGGTATGCAATTGAGTTAAGCTACGCGTTGTTAACAAAAGTTTTCATTTCTGTACTCACATATTCGGGGAATAAATAGATTGTGTTCCACAATAAGACAACCTTTGAAATTGCATGGGTTTGACTATTTACAATTCCTGCTAATTACTGCAAAATGTTGTTGGTTAAAGAACATTTACTCAATGATGAATGCAAGCTACCTGAGTTACTCGAAGCAATTAGCCATATGTTATATTCATAATTTGCAACATTCTCAATCCAACCTTGATCCTTACAATCAAGCTTTTATTTTGAAATAAACATCATTAGTAAAAAGACATTCCATCCTTACACTCAGGTATAAATAAAAGTTAACTCTCGTCCGTCAGTATCTCAAAATCAAAATCAGAACGGCCTAGCGACACTGTCAGAAGCGGTCTATTGCAAAAGAATGACAGCAGGACTACAAGCCAATGCTCGGAATGACAAGACAAGAAAGACTCGAGACAAAATGCAGACGAAAGTAATCTTAAAATGCAACATAAATATACCTAAACAAATATCCCCCTCTACATTAAAATCTGTCTTATTTTTATTTGCATGCAAAAGTAAGTTTATAGAGTAGAAGCAGAAAATAACAAAATAATAATCCTCTATGGCCAGCAGAAAGTATCTTAGCATCTTCAGTGATGAAAAAAAGTACACAAAAAGAAATCATCTTCCTTAATACTTCGTCTAGCAAGCAATTGTTGCTTACGGCTTTTTCAGGTAACAATAGTCGGAAATTACGCGTGCAAACCTTATTCAGATTGCTACTACTACTGCACCAGCCTGCCACTACTGAACCATATCTCTCGCATTTGCTTGTAATTTGCATCATTGTAAATGCACGTAGTAAAGTAATCCTTTTTTATCGAATGAAAATCATAAATGCGTTTACTGCTCATATATATTTGTGTCATTTAAGGAAAGCATTCTAATATAGCTTACCATAATTCTCTTCTCTCTTTCAAAATGAATGCATGTATGCTATTACAACTGTATTAGAATCAAGAATTTAAATGCAAATGATTATATGACTCTACGTAACTTACCAGCCTGTATCATCATCGTCATCTACAATGTACAACCATAAGATAATCACTAGTTTACTCGTAATTGAAGCCAGTGTGCACTGCATTCATTTCATCCATGTGACTTTTTTATATCTCGCATAATACCCATATGCATACATCCTTGTACCGTGTCAAGTCAAGGGAAAAAACGTTTTTTAAGAAGGGATGATATGAAGGGATGAATGTTATGTGTACTTATTTGATACGATTATACCCTCACGTATTTACTGCTAAAATTCTAAAGCACTTCTCTAAATACGAAAATTTTTGCATGATTCCACATGCACTCTCTATAATGTCACATATTATAGAGAAGCAGGATTAGCTCTACAAAGCTGCCCTTTAAATGTAGCATTAGTAAAGTATGAGTAACATGATAATGCAGTTAGCAGCTTTTCTAGAAGAATGAAAAAAAGTCCTGCTGGTACTCCTTGACTGTGTACAAGGGAGATTGTAACAATATGAAAGGAATGTGTTGCTTTTCTTATCTTGTTTCTTGCAAAGTAACAAGTTGTAGTTTAGCATTTAAAATTATTTGAGAACAACAATAATAATCACAATAACACAACAAGACAACAACTAACTTCTTCTCTCTCCTCTCACTTGCTTTCAGTTTGCTGTTGCGATGAGTCTTCAGCAAAAGTAAAGTACAACTCTTCTGTACTTGTATCTTGATAGAAGGTGTTGGTGGAAAGAGACAGGAACGGAATTAAAAAATTCTAGATAGATATTTTCCTCAGCAGTTACTGATTTACAAAATTTGCTGTTAGTAAAGTGACTGGGTATAGTCAAGCGGAATCGCAGTATGAAGAGCACGTCATATTGTCATGCATGCCTGAGAGACTGAAGAAGGAAAAAAAACTCTTCTGCAAACTCATTCATTCACTTACTTTTTATTTTGCAGTAAGTCGCATGGTCACAAATGTTTGTGCCTAGATATATGTTATATCAAGTCAGAAATTGTGAAGGACTAAGACAGTTGGAGTGCGATAATCACTGATAAAAACAGATTACCACTGACATTGTACAATACAATCCAAAAAGAAGAAGCGCATCACAGCTTCAGACATTTTATTGAGTGCAGAAGCCATCAAGAAGGTAGTGCTGATGAGTGCAAGATATTTTCAACACTTTTGCAAAAAAAATTAACAATTTTCCCGTGAAAATTTTGCAGCTTCTTCTAAAAGTCATTGTCGTATAAGATGATATAGGGTTATGCATAACATACTTTTATTTCTCCCAAGGAAGAAGTAAAATGTGTGACTTTTGTGAGTGATTTTGTGAAATGGGGATAACTCAAATGCTTTTTAAACAGATTAGTTAAAGAGCTTTATTGTGGACGTGTGTGGAAGCAGAGTATAGTGCAAAAAGGGCATTATTAAATCATACGGGACATTTTGGCTTCACGTCGTCATCATCCAAAGACCAAAAGAGACACGAAGAATAAGAAAAAAAACGGACTGTTTCTGATGTGATCATGAAGAATAGGATTTACGTAAAATGTGGTTTTCTTCTGTTGATTTTTTGTATTTGAAGACAAGGTTTACTTTTTCCGGTCGTGAGTTTCCTTCCGTCTTTTTTGTGGTTGGTTTTTGTCTTTTCTCTCTTTTTACCCATAAAAAAAGAAGGAGACTATAAGGACTAACGTAACTTTTGGCTGTCATTGTCATGTGTGTAGCTTTTATTGTCTTTGACATTTTCATTTGATAAACGATACATACGGTTGAAATCAAAATGCGTCAAGGTCTTTAATTTTCTCATGTGCACAAAATCTGGATGTGAAGGAGTTTTTCAGGAGCTGATAATGAGTGTGAACTAAAAGTGATAATAGTATACGACCAAATCTCCTAAAGTGAGCGGTATTGTTGCAAAAACATTCAACTTCCTTTCATTTTTTCTACAAAAGGCTTATCTGGCCTGGCTGTTTGGACTTTTTCCACTGAAAAATCCCGTTTTAAGGAAAAACACAAGCGGAAGGCTTTGTTCTTACAACAAAACGAAATCAGAGGAAATAGTCGGAACCTTAGTATGAAAATCCTACTTTTGAAACTGTTACAGAACTTCTTTCTTGTGTTCTCCCTAATCTCAATGAGAGAAGAACTTGAGTAAATTTTAAATAAATAAGTTGATTTGTACCAAAAATATCATCTCTGTGCAGCAGAATGTATAATCTATAGAACTCGGTTCATGTTCCTCAAAATCTATTTTATATTTCTTATTTTTAACCATACAAAACTATTTGTCAAAAGATCTTTTCTCCTCCCTCAATTTTTTAATTTTTCAAGTCACCAGCGTCCACACCAATTTTTCCTTAATTGCGGAAAACGCTATTATCATCGATTTGGCATATAATGTCTTATTGCATCATCCGTTTATGGGCTACATGGGAGTTAATGTGAAAACCCATAAATCTTCAAAGTGTTATATATATTTTGTGACAAGTCAAAAACAGTTGTCTGTACAGACGACAGTGTGCATTCATTGTTTGTCTGTATAGCAAGCAATTTTTTGTGATTATGCAATAACCTATATCATAACATGACATGTCAGTGCACACACGATATCTTAATTGTTGATAGTTTTTAAATGCAATTCATTATGTGCGTGCTTCCAAGTGTTTGCAAACAATACAGAGCCGACGGAAAGTAAAAACGTGCAACAAGACAAATGCTGTTGTTGTTGTATCAGCAAAAAAAAGTGTTGTCCGATGATGTGATACGGTGACCATATACATATACGTAAAGTATATTACTGCTTAATAATGATTACCGTCTTTAAGCACAAGATAAACTGCCTCGGCTGCTCAATAAATAAAAAAGATAGCCTTTCTTTGAAATCCTATATTACTCCAACCAAGAAGCTGTGAATAATATACTAATATCGATCATCATCATGAGTATAAAGACAGTAACTCCGTGATATCCACATTATCTCCGTGTCCACACCATCCATTCAACCAATCTGCATAATATAGAATATACTCAAACGTCTTCCCGTTTTGCAAAAAAAAATCATAAGAAATAAGTATGGATTGGTTTTTCCCACGTTGTGTCTAAAAAGGTAAGAGATAGCAATTATGAATGTTAAACAATAGCTGCCAGTTACATAGTATTTTTGTTATATATACAAATGCATAATATGAATTATATGATATTAAGATTTCCTTTAAGGCTCTTTAGTCAGTATTTGATGATAGCATAAATATAATTTATATCACAGTAAGCGTCTTCTCTGGTTCTAATAGAATTTCGCAAGTTCCGTTGTCATTCTTTTTTTTTACTATTATTGTAAGGCATAAGGTACGTATTATTTAATGATAATACATTTAATAGCATTCTGACAATTTTTCTGACAAAAAATGGCCGAGTTAAATCAAGTAAATCACACAGTATAAATATTTTATGTAGTATAATGCTTGTGTTATGAATAATTGAATGACAATACTAGTATATAATTTAAAAACTAATGGTATTATCCTAACTACCACTCCCATTGTTTGTCTTCCTTCCTTCCTTCCGCACAAAAGAAATGACAACAAACCCGCGTTCTTCCGTGTATGTGTGAGCATGTGTTTATGGACACATATAAACCAGAAAAATATAACATAAAATTCCATTTTATTTAATTAGGCTTACGTTCACAAAAGAAAAAAATGTGCTAAACATCTGCGAATTCTATAAAAATCTATAAAAAATACGACAATACGACCTGTGTGTGTGAAATGTGAAACATGTTTTATGTTATGTCAGAAAATACGCGTACAGTTATTAATTAATTACAGAAATCGTAAATTAGTTCAATTTTTTAAAGCTCTTCTCTGAGCATATTTATTTTAAATGAAGCGTAATGCCACAAGAGGCTGCTGCTTGAGGAATGGTGCAGCATTTTGAGGAATAGGTAGTTCAGTTAAATTTTATGAATATGAAAAGTGGTACTTTTAATGCTTGTTCTCAATTAAAACAGCAATTAGTTATGTCAGTTTTACTACAGGCTTTTTAGCTTCTGCCATACATGGTAATTAATTTTTTATGACTGCGTAAGCCTTATAGACATACTTATAGTATGATGAATGAACGTACATGCTTCTGCAAGGGATATGAACGTATGAATAAAAAAGAGAGAAAGGGTTTTTTCGCAAGATGATGAAAATGAGATCATACGAGTAAAAACTATTGCTTTTGCTAAAGATAATCGAGTTGTCGTTTGTTGACTGACGTAAAAAAATCTACCCTTTTTCTGTAACTTTTGTCATTTGGATTACTGTCTGTATGGTTATTTATACCTATGCAATGACGATAATTGTGAGTTTTTGCTACTGAAACTCCTCTTCTCTCTCTTTTAACCCTCTTAATTATAGTTTAATCAAGGCAGTCTTTGTTTACTTTAAGGAAAAGTAAAATA
>JAHZNG010002737.1:0-24067 GCA_027744375.1 Orchesellides sinensis
ATTACATATGTTGTATGTATCAATAATGAATAAAAGAATAATGCTTTCACCTCTTTTACGTAACTGAATTCAAAGTCGCATTTTCAGTGGCTTCATAAGAATAATAGAAGAAAATAAATAAAAAGTTATTACGGCAATAACGAAAATCCATCCTATGCTTTAAAAATGCTATGCAATTGTTTGCGCTGAATACGTATGTGACATTGTTAAATTCTTAGATATAATCAACAGTTTCATATATTTAAAAAACTGCAACACAGAAAGCTAGCATGCACCTGAACGCAATTTTATCATTTATCATGCAAAGTCAGTCAGACATCTGCACTTAAAGCTTTCATTCGCATATCCCAAATTCCTTGATATGTCCCGTTTTAATTCTTTGAATTTTTTCAAAGTACTTTGTACCGACCGAAGCTGACTTAATATATTTTTAATCTTTCAGGCTATGCTTATCTTACTGGATCTGAGGCAGAATGGAGTATTCTACTGAAGGCAATGGACACATTTTCAATTCTCATGATTTGGATCGCAGCGTCATACACAACGTACGCTTCTGCTCCACGTAGTCTAGCCGCAACCTGCCAGGCCGTTATTGTTACCCTTTATTGCGCCCTTGGTGAGTACAAACAGCAAAAATGTAATCGCCTTAATCGCATCTCTATTTGATAATGGCCTTTTAATAGCATAATGATAGGGGACGAAAGATGATTGTGTGCGTGAGGCGTACTTGTAACGGAAAGCTTGTATGCGGCATGCGTAGAGTATCACGCAGTTTTAAAAACTGTAATGTTTCCTCAAAGCCCATATTTCCCATTAATATATGTATGCACAGGTATTTTTATGACGTAAGCTTTCTCTTGCCTCTATTTTAACGAAAGGGGTAAGTTTTGTGTGGTTTGGGATTTGTTGGATGGGTATTATAAGCTTTTAAAATGTACTATACGTATAAAATGAGAAGATCATGAATAGGGGTTTTACTAGAAATCCAACTTTTCATTGCTATTAAAAAATCAATTTTCATATATGATGCTTCATAAAGGTTATGTATGCTGTTGTATGTATGTATTAGCAATACATATAATGTTATGTACGACTAATAAGATCTTGTATGTTCATTTTCACAGGTAGGGGAATCGGAGGAGTCATTGGTTTTGCTGGACTACATTTTATATCTAAAGATCTCCTGTTAAAAATTCTTTCCCTTGTTGCCGTGTTCATTTGTGTGCTGTACTTGATGATCCATTACTGGTGTCTGAAGTCATCCCCTTACACCAGACAATATGATTTTGATAAGCCTGCAACTTATGGTACTATTTTTTATCAGATATAAAAACTTTTAAAAGTATGTTATATTATTAAAATCAACTAAAGTGGATTTTCATTCTAATGCTTATAGGCTCCAGTGGAAAATATACCCCTCTGAAGTTAATGAATGGCCGAAGAAAAAACAAGAATGTTGCACAGAGTGAAGATTTTGATGCTAAAGATTTGAAGGATCCTATAGATGATCTGTAGTTTAATTTTGCAGTATTGTTGCTGAAACTTTCTTATTCATGAAAAGTTTCAACCTAATGGTACACCAATGGTCTGCAATTACTTTGTAGCAGTTTTGAAGGAAAAGAAAGTCATGGGAAATCATCGAGGACCAAACGGAATCAGGCTGACTGGCACGTGAATCTCAATGAAGAGGATATGCTTCCAATACTTATTTATTACAATGATTTACAAAACTTTTACTGATTCACCAGCTCGAAGCAGCTATTCTCCTATCAAAGAAACTTTTCAATGTTACGCTTGCTCCTTCCTCTGCCACACTATTATTGTCTTCATAAGGTTTGAGTAAACGCGAATTAAAGAAATTGTTCCTGAGAAATGCTGACTACTGCCGCTGTATTTTAAAGATTTTAACCAGAGCTTTATATATCATTACATATGTATGTATATAAGAAAATTATGTATTCATATTAACTACTTGTTAAGATTTTTTTATTAAAAGAGAATCAACCAAAAATTGCTATTCCTGTTTGTTGTGTAGAAAGTTACTGTTAAATAGTTAAATTAAAAGTTAATGGTGTATGTATTCAATTAACAAATGGCAAAAGTTGCGTACGTACGTACGTTGAAGTTCCAGATATTTTGCTTATAATTACAGGGGTTGTGTAGTTTAGTAGAAATAAAAGAAACTATTTATTATCTAAAGATTAGCTTCGATACACAAACAGTTAAATAATACTTGCTTAAAGCACAGTATCATGTGCCTAAAAAAGCAATTATTAATTAAATCAATATCGTTTTAAATTCTTTACTTTAGGGGTCGCTTTTGTTTGCTTGCATATACATCATCCGATGAGGGATTTCATCTAGTCTTTTTTCTCAGCATCACAAAATACTCACTTAAGTCATTCTGATTCTATGAAATCAACAATATTTTATTGGTACGAGTTCACTGGGATACATTTGAAGAAATATTTGATCATAATACTCTATACCTATAAAAGTTAATTAGGGTTGTAGACACATTCCAGCCAATGAGGAGGGTAACTACATATAAGATGGCGAGAAGAGTTAAGGGATACAAAAATATCCTCGTTGACCTCAGTTGGGGGAGACAAGAATATCCTAGAAAGGTTATATATATGTAATAACCTAACGCTGCAAGCCACAAAGTATTTCCAAAGACCATGGATATCGTCCAATCGTGCCCGATCACAGCTAAATTATGAGCATAAAGGCAATTTATGCCATTTTAGTCAAAAGACAAACCTTTCTTTTAGATGGTATAATTTTTATGATTCACGCGCTTCCTTACCATGATATAAAAGTATCATTACACCATGAAGAAGAACTAACAATGGGAACAAGGCATTTAAGTGGACATCAAAACAGTATCCCCACTCAACACGATTGTCTTGTGATACACCAGGTTTCAATAGGTGTCTATTGCATAAATACCTACGGGTTCAACAATTTATAGAACATTACCATTAAAATTTAAATAGAAGTACAAAAACTAACAAACTTGGATATTATTTTAATTAATTAACGGCCATACCACACTAGCGTAGCAATAACAATCCCCACAATAATGCAATCGACGAAAACGATGTACATGAACAGCAATAAAAACTCAGCAAATGACATACGCAGTACTAGTCCAAAACCTGCAGATGACACTAAAACATAAAATAAAAGATGTTATTTTTTAATACAGACATCTACGAACGCATATTGCAGCTACAAATAGAATAAACTCAACTTAATTATGGTCAATATAAAAGTAGTTACCCAGCAAGAAAACGCCTAAAAGAACCAAAAATGCAGGGTCATCTCTGGCAAACTGTGCTTTAGTCTCTGTAAAAGCCAAATAGTTTCCTTCATATTACCAATCGCACATTCTCCTCACAATAACAAGATATTCACACATAAATTAAATTACTCACGTTTTCTATACTGAAAATTTCTGTAAACCTTCTGTGGAGACACAAACAAATAAATCATTTGCCACGTCGCAAACTCGAAGTCCATCTGATGACACTTAAGTAACCGCCTAAGGTACCGGTATCTCTTCGCAGCCGCAGTCAAGCAACCTCTGGAATTTAAAACAGAACCAGAATTAATATTAATACAACACCCTATCCACACCAATACTTAATAGGCATATCTTCTGAACCATTTCTCACCTGTGGGTCGCTGGAGGGGGCAAGCTTGTGCTACTTGCAGCATAACTGAATCCCAACGGAGACTGGGTGCGACTAGAGCTAATGGAGTTTGGACTATGCATCTTTCAACAAGGATCGGTGACACCAAACGGAAACACCTACTCTTCTAACGATACGTACAATGACGACGATGAAACCACTACCAATTAATTGTTCTGAAGCCCATTTAACATATTATCTGGTTCAATCGCAAATTTTACTACCTACAACCTACCACCCATTTTTAACTTTCACTAACTTCTTAATTACTAACACTTGATGACTTTAACCAAGTAAATCTCTTTAATCCACGGCAGACTTTCAGTTGCTCCTTCTCTTCTCCAGTCAAAATCTTTCTGGAGATCAGCTGAGCCACCAAGAGCAGCTGACTGACATTACCTTCTCACATTCCACACCAGCTTCAAAATCTCTCCTCAAAACCTTTAAACTTTTCACTGACACTTTCCCACGACAATCTTTTATCTTCACTCTTCAAATTTCTTCAGTTATCCACTAATTTCCACTAAAAATCTCTCCAAAGTTTCCTCTTTTAATAAATTTAATCATCCTTAAAAATCTATCGTCATCTTCTTGTGTAAACAGAGACAACTCAGTCAATCTAATCCAAATACACTATTTGACATCTCCCGCCGGATCAGCTGAGTTGTCTCACCTTGCCCCTCATTCCCCCATCAAAACATTGAACAGACGGTGTATAGTAATACGGTTCTTTCCGATGATGACACTTCGTCAGCATCACCATCTCATATCAGCAGCTCATTTGCAATTTTCTTGAAGTATTCATGTTATACTATGTTGTGAGTATTATACATTTGCATTTGACTTGTTCGTGTGTATCCATATTTTTTATGGATGTGTTTATTATGGTAAAAACACTTGAGTGTTTGCAAGACAGACATAAAGTGTATTTACTTTTTTTCTCTTGACTAATTTAGTTGTATTTATCTAATTAAGTGTGTATCTCATGTGTAGTTGGAGTGGTACACATGGAACAGTTGACGTTTTGTGTCCGGCACAAAATAATAATATTGGGGGAAATTAATTTATTGTGAAAGATTCGCTAAGTTTATATAAAATTCGCAAGTTTGTTAAAACGCATCAACAATTAAGGCAGTATTTTAAGGAACGTCGTCAACAATACAACGGTGCCTGTGCCAGTCAGCTGTAAGAAATAAATAGTGCGTTTTCTGTATCAACACCAAAACATCAACAAGTGAAAACGTGATAAGCAGTTTGTAAGTTAGCTGATAAGAAGATTTACAAGGCTGTGTAAGTTATCTTGTTGGAAAATTGTGTTGGAGAAAAGGGTAAGAAAAATGTATGGTTTTGGATGTAGTTATTGTTGATTGTGCAAAGAATTATGATAGTTGATGATTTTTTGTGGGGTGACTTATAGACTGTTTGGTTTAGGATTTCAGATAAGCATAATTGAGAAGGTCAAGAAAGCGGTTTTTCAGCCTCAGTCAGCGTGGAGGGCTCCTGCGAGCAAGAAGTTAGCAGTGGCGATGATAAGTGTCGTGATAAGATGATCTGGGAATGCATTTGGGACAGGATGGATGATAATCAAGATGGAAGATGAAAATTTGATGTTTGTGACATGTCCTGTCACTGGCAATGCTGTCTGAGCCGAGATACTGATTAATGGGTGCGAAGTAAAGAAAGACAATGCGGAAATTGCGAACTTGGTTTTCTCGTGTTAATCTTTGATGTAGTATTTGTAAACTTTGACGAAGGACAGGGAGTATAAAGTGCAATAATGAAAAAATGATTAATGGCTGTAGTTGTATGAATCTGTAGCGAATAAGTTTGGTTAGGTTTAGGATTAGAAAATCTACATGTAGGCAGCAGCCAGCCTAGGATTGTTGTTGAAATGTAGTGTAGTTTTGAGAATAGTTTTTGTGTAAGTTATAAAAGTATTTAGGAGTGTGCAGAAGAGGTTGAAAAGTTTTTTGTTGGAAAGTATCCGAGTACAAAGTAGAAATTGTTCAAGATGTTCAGCCGACAGAAAACTCAAACGGACGTGAAGAAATCCACGCTCAAATTGCTGGATTCTAAAAGGGATCTTGCGAGCAGGCTGAAGCATTTGAAACAGATAATTGGTAAGAGAGTTTTAAATCTAATGTTTGTTTAGAAATGTTAGAATTTTAATTTGTGAATTAATGTTGTCCGCTGGTTTATTTTAGATTCAGTTGACGGCACAGAAGCGAAAGCATTGTTTGCTACGCATTACTCTCATATTTACCACCTTGTCTACGAAGGAATTGTTTCTGTAGAGGGATCGCTGAAGCTTCGAGGAGGTACTGTAAAATGGGTTTATTCTTTCATTTTGGGGGCAAATGGTATTGAATACTTTACTTGTACTTAATGTCGGTGTACTGGAAATGGAAATTTGTTTACTAACTCCTATTAACCTATTGTATATTTTATTATATGTTATTAATTGCGTTGCGTAAACTATATTTTTCTTTCGCAACTGATAAATTGGGAAGGGGGATTATTATTTATTATGTCTAAACACAGAAGGGGAAGCAAATTTCGGAATTTAACTTATGAGGATATTTTTAAATCGTCATAATAATCCGGCCTCAACCGAAAAAACGTATTTTGTAACAAATAGGTGCTTTCATCTTAACTAAAGCGAGAGATTCAGACTTAAATTAGCCTTTTAAGTTCAAGAAATCCAAGGGATCTGGGGATACAGATCTTCAAGATGCAAAAGGCATTCAGATTGTTTTGTTGATAATTTATGGAAGGCATTTTATGAAATTTTGCTTAATTGCTTAATTTGTTAAAAATCATCATATTTAAAAACAATTACATGCAGTCAGAGATGTAGGTAGAGAGTAGAACACCTACTTAAAGAATGAAATCGAATAGTTCGTAGATGTCAAAGATAAAAGGAATGGAATAGGTTGACGTATTACGTAGGATGCACTACGCAGCACAAACACGTACGGAAATAACGTAACTCCAAAAGACTTGAGACGTTTGAATGGGTTTTGCCATTTTAATTGCTAATTTACAGGTTTTCTTACACCTTCCTTGTCTGTGACAATATCTGATAATCTACCTTTCTCTATTGGTGAGTCTATCTATGGGTTTGTGGGATGCTTAATTAGTGCACTTGCTTTTAGAAATGTTGTAAAGTCACGTAGATCATGCTGGAGCTATACAACTATTGTTGGCGTCTGCTTTGGAATATTAAGTAGCTTAAAAATTTTATATTAATGAAATATCAGGCTATTTGCACGAGTTTGGCATGCTATATGGATTACTTTACAATTTCATTTACATTAAAATGCTTTATATGTATGAGATCTGTAGTAAATGATGTATTGCAAAGGAATGTTCACAAACTTTTATTGTATTGCATGACATGATTGACATGATATATTATGTGACATTTAGTGTGGTTTTGATTTTTAAAGTTTGTAATTCCTTTCAATGAAACTCCAGTTTTAATTTAAAACTGGCGTTATTTATGAATGTACGAATTCCCCAAATCCCAAAAAACATTAACATTTGACTTTGCATGTGCTTGTTTTATGAATGACAAATATTCTTTGAATTTGGACCAACTGAAACTGCTTTTTATGGGTATAACCATCAAATAATAGTACAACAGATAACGTTCCTAAATTTATAATCTGTTACTCGTGTATGCAAACATTAATATGACATGTAAATTGCATATTTGACTAAGACTTCCAAAAGCTAGTTTTGGACCCTGCGTTTTAAAATCTTCATTTAGAACTAATTAGATAGCAATTATTGCTTCCTTAGGAAGATAACTTCAGTATAAAATATGCTTAGAAGACGCATAATTATATTTCAAATTAACACATTTGAAACTTTGATGTACACTTCCATCTTTGGTAACCACTGCAGACGCGATACATCAGTTTACTACACAGTTTTTTGCATCACGCGAGTTATAGCGTAAACGCGTAGTTTTTAAGTAAATAGAAATCCAAAAAAGACAATTTCGGTGATTTTTAAAGTAAATCAAATCCGCAACATGATTTCTTGTAGTACATCGAGCTCAAAGGGAGGAGTTGGACAGTGTTCTGCATTTGCTGGAAAGACTTTTGATGTTACTTCCGGATTTGCTCCATTGTCGATGGCAGCTTCACTCCATGTCAAGACTTATGGCGAAGCTCAATCATCCAGCAAACTCTCTTCGCCTTCGTAGGGAAGCCATTAGGTAAATCTAGAAAGCATAACCATTTACTACTTTCGCTCGAAAGCTAGTATAGTATGGTATAGATATTGTTAATTATTTATTTATATTTCCTAATTTTTAGGCTTTTCATAATGTGGTATCAGTGCCTTGGGACAGCAGCTCCTGCGTATGTCCATTCAATGTTCGCTTCTTTAGTACCTGGTCTGGGGGCTATTCAGAGTTGGCCTCCACCGTCGGATCCTTCAATGGGCGTAGCACCTTTCGAAATAACCCCTGTTTTGGTAGCCAGCCCTGGTGAAAGACAACCCGAAGACCTTTCTTCTCATTTCATGGAGCTTCTTTTGGACTTTATGGTGTCTCAAGCACCCAGATTACAATGGAATGAAGGAAGTCCCATGTGGGCGAAAAGCATCGAGTTTTTATATGAGCGATTTAAGGAGTATTATTTACCTAGAATTTTTGGCGAATTTAAAATTGTGACAGATATCTATAAACCTAACTTAGGTAAGTTATTAAATTGTAAGCATAGGTTTTTACATTTTATATCTAGATATTACGTTCTGTGTAGCAAAAAAAATATATTTTTCAGAGCTTCCGGAACCTAGAAAATGTGCAGATTTATCAAACAACCCTATTTTTGCTTGTCAAGTAGTTTTTGTGAAATGGTTAGCAAATTATGCCCATTCAGTGTACAGAACTATGGAACTAGCCGCAGGACCTGGGTAGTAAGTCATAAAAAATTGATTGTCCGATTATCGGAATTTTCAACACGGCCTTAAACAAAATTGCCTTATGATGTGTATTTTAGTTGGGGTTCAAATATGCAGCCAGTAAATGTAAACCATCATCATCATTCGGATGATGTCAGAAACCAATCCACGCCTCCATCATCGCTTTCTGGAGGTGACAGGGATTCTATAACGTCTTATTCTAGTGTTCATAAGTAAGCATTATATTACACTGTAGTGTTTCTGACATGAACTGTTCAAGTCATGTAGTTTGTTGGAATTCACATTTCAAGTAATTACTTTAAATTTTATTTGATTTTAAAGTGACGTCGACGCTAACGTGATCGCAAAAGATGTTATTTTAGGAAGTCGAGAGAATATCAATTTTCTACATGAAGTATTTCGAAGAGCTTTACTCATGAATTTTGTTCATACTGTAGCTATAAGAAGAGTAATTTGCGTATACAAAGATTGGATACAAATGAATGTAAGTTACTACTTTCGAACAGAGTAATTCCTACTCGTTTACATTATATACAAAACTTAAAACGTTTATTAATATTAGGTGCCTGAGTTACCTGTTTTCATGCTGGAACCTGACGACCCCAATGAAACTGAAGCAGATAAAGACCGCCTCGATCCACCGAAAAATAGATTACGAACAGATTCCTACGTCGGAGCAATCGCAATAAGTGCCAACAATAACCGAGAAGAATACCTGTCCTTTTTGCGAGCTGGTGCACAGAAAGTTTTGCAAGTTTTCTTTTGCAATTCTGCTGCCGTATTTCTACTCTTCCAAATTCCAAAGCATGAAGCTGCTGTACATTTGCTTGAAGAGCAGGTGGATGTTTGCAAACGAGTTCTCAATATTTATAGATACGCTGTTATGAATACCAGAATGGATGCAAAAACTTGGTACGTTATAATAGTTGATTTTTGTGATAACGTTCATAATTGTAAAATGGTAAGTTTTAACAATTCTGTCATACTTTTTAAAAGGGAACAACTTTTGGTTGTGCTGTTGCACGTAACATCTAAGGTTCTGGATGTCAATCAGCCACACTCTGGCTTGAAACATCCGGACACTTTAGGGTCTAAGCTGGCATCTGCCTTGTTTCAGACTTTGATAGTTAGTTGGGTTAAAGCCAGCTTAAACGTTCCAATATCCGTTGACCTTTGGGATCAGTTACAGGGTGTATTATCACAGTTAACATTTTGCGATGAGTTAATCACCGAGTGGTCGGTAAGTGCCTGATTACGTTTTCATCCTTTAAACGCCACATTTGGAAAACACTGCTAAGGGTAAAATTTTTGTTATTCTTAATAAAGAAAACAATGGAGACCTTGACCAGAGTTCTTTCAAGGCATGTTTACAACCTGGATTTAGCAAACTTACCGTTGGATAGATTGACGGAGCAAAAGTCCAAGAAACGTAGGGGTGGTGGTGGCAGTAGCAGTAATCAAGCATCAGGAGTTACCAAAGAAGCTATTAAACGAATATCTGAAGTTCCTATACGTATGGCCTCTTGTATTTTTTTTTGAGATATTTTGTATTTTTCTTGTCAGATATTTTTTATATACTAGAGTACGAGTGATTAGTTTTCTGACAGTTTATATTTTTCGGGTTTAAAAAATTGCAGCGTCAGCGGTCCAGTTAAGGACGAGGAATTTAAGTTCAGGAGCTTCTTCAGACAGAAAGTCTATGATTTTTTCTCCCATTACACCACATCCAAATAAAAAATTAGTGTTACGTAGAAGTATGAGTGAAGGAAACCTTTTGGCTGTACTAAAAAGCAATGGAAAAGGTAAAGCTGCACACGCAAAAGAACATCCACCAACTGGAAGCAAATTAGAAGATATTAATCATCACTATTTACATCCTGAGAATCGCCTGCGGAAAAAATCAAGATCTGCTGATTCTATTCGCAAATTTATTTCTCACTTTGGCCATTTTCATCAAACTGGCATGCTACATCCTGACTGGGCTGAAATGTCATCGTCAAATACAAGTTTAGAAAATACTTCCACCATTCACATAGACGGGGACAACAATAGCTTAGGTACGGTAGTTAAATTACTATTAGTATGACCGAATATTCGGATGTAGTGTAAGTGCACGGTTTAAATTAACATAAATATTTCTATTTGTGATTTAGATTGTAACATGGAACCTCTAAAATCAACTGAAGGAAAAGGTGTGATAGCTGGAGGTCAAGTCAAAGGTTGGCTTCCAAGTGTTGCTGCAACGTTATGGAGAAGAATGCTGGGAATTCTCGGAAACGTTAACGATTTTACCAATCCTAAAACCCATGCTCATTTCTTTCAAGTTCTTACTGACATCTGGAATACTTTGTTAAAGGTTATAATGAAATGACTGGTTTTGATTATGACTTTTTTTAATACTGTCAAACAAAGTTTATTGGTACAATAGATTCGGCAAAACCAAGGAATCAGTGTTGACAATTTGTCAACTCCCAAACCTCCTGAGCTTTGCCCTCCTTTGCCACTCTTTTCACCCTGGTGCTTTCAGGTAAAAGTTCACTATTCATTAGCTTTTATCTTTAATCACATCATAATCAATTATTGGAAAATCATTGATTTTTGATAACTTGAAATTCTACAGGCCTTAGAACTGTCAGATGAATTCTACAGAGGAAAAATTTTCGCTACTGCACTTCTCTGTGATACAACGATGAACAACCAAGACATTCCGTTTACACAAGAGTATTTGAGCAAATTTTATGGATCCTTGCATAAAATTGTGATATCAAATCAGCAGGTACTAAAATCTAGGAATGCCATGTGTAAAAGTCAAGTCTAGCAATGCAATGTAATCACATTGGGCTTAATATCGTTGTTTATAGGAAGTGATAAATGAAGTGGTCAAGCGATGTGGTACCAAATTTATTTCGAAGATGCTACCTGGATTTTCTGTATTATTGTTGGATTTCTGCCAAGCAGCCCATTCCGTCCTAACAACGGATGATCTCAAGAAAGCGCCTCGAATGGAAGCGTCTACTATTTTAGGAACAGTTTTAGCAGTGTCGGAAGTTTGTAATAATTTGCAAATTCTAAAGCCTAACTCGTCAACGTTTCAGCTTATTCAACCTCCACAATCTGTGAAAGTATGCCTAAACAAAAAATACAGAATTTGGACGATTTCTAATTACCAATATAGTTCAGCAGCAGAAGATATGAGGATGCACTTAATGGGTATCATATTTATCACATTTCAGGATGTTGCATTGACTTGCCTTATTCACTTTTCCAAAGTGGAACAAACATCACACGCTAGAGCTATATGTCTGCAGTCTCTGACAGTATTTATTTGTAAGGAGCTAACAGATTTGCGGCACTTCGGTTTTCCCACGAATCAAAGGGAAGAAGCTGATATGAACAGTAGAGTTTCTATTGTGTTTTCATTACTCCTTGCTTCCATCAGGGTAAGCAAATTTCTATTTGCTTTGCGAATTTTGAAGGTTTCGAGATGGCTTAATACAGTATGCTACCATATTTAGGTGGCTAACAGGAGTGTAGCATTGGTTGCCTCAGATCTTCTTCTCTTACTAGCTGATTATGCCAGTGAAATTTTCAGCTTCTTCCCATATTTGATACCAAAAATAATCTTGGGATTAAAATGGAGCCTTCAACAAGCTCTGCCTCTAAAAAATTCAGGATGGACTTCCGGAAAGCCAGTAGAAACTGAAAAGCGCCTTCTAATTTCCTTGATGCTTACGCTTGGAGAGTGGTGCATGAGATTGCCAATGGAATCATTGACATTGTCCTATGATAAAGACAAATCTTCCTTATTGACTTGTATTTTTGAGGTACTTCATATGCTATCCGTTGGCTATCAGTCCCGAGGAGAAAATCAAGTCGTTAGTTTAACTAGCTTAGAAGATTTTGACCCTAGTATACCATTCGACGATTTACAGGTATAACGAATTGATCGTACAGATTCATATGCAAAAGTAACCATTGTTCGTAAAATTAATTAATTTTTTTTTTCCATAGAATATTGATCCTAGTTTAAGGAGCTTAGGCAAAGACAATGTGTTCTCTCGTTCTGATAGTACAAATTCCGGTCCCGCTTCGCAGGACATCGAAACCGTCCGACTTGCTGCGCGATCGGTAAAGTTTAAAAATATTATTTATATGAACAAATTCAAGTTTAATATTTTTAACGCTGACTTTAATACACGCCAGCAAAACTTTTGTAAGGTTTTTGTACCAAATAACTGTTGATTACTTTTTATTATATAGTTGCTTTTGCACATGCTCACACAAATTGGACATTTTCCAATGTCTAACGGTGCCGCAAGGTGTGGGTCAATTGTATCTGAAAATGATGACTTACCAGGCCTTACCACAGAACTAGATGAGCTTAATTCATACGTTTTTTCGTTACCAAACATTCAGGTAATTATTAACAACTTCTAAACTTAAATAATGATTTGTACTAGTTGAATCGATTAAATAACTGGAAACAAAAATGTTTTTGTTTGCAGCTATTTGCTTTAAATAACAATACCCTGTTATCAATTGTCGAGTTGCCTGCTCAAGACGGACTTGGAGGAAGTGTAACATCTGGGTTCGCCACCTTTCCTACATTAGTTAGGATGATACTAAGGGACTTGAGTGGTAAAGCCTCGTGGGATGCCGCTCATTTGTATGCCCCACCACCTTCTCAAGGTAATTATATAAACGATTGAAAAATAAAATTACTACCTGAATATTTTGTATATATCCGAAGTGTCTTCTTTTAGCGATTTGAGAATTACTAGCTGACAATTTTTTTATAGACGAAGAAATTCCTGCGATGGCTTCATTTTCCCAACAACCAGAAGATTTGTTTTCAGGAATGACCGGTAGTTTTCTGCCGCAAATGGGCCCCAGACTTACTCTCAGAAGGCGAATAACAGGACTGTTACCTACTGTTGAAAATTCAGCTGACGACTTAGATAATCTCGATGATGTAATTCGATGAAAAGCATGGTATATAATTCACTGGATGGATTAGAATGAGAGTTAATTTAATGTATTTAAAATTTTCTTATAGCTTTTACAATACATTGGTTACACAAGTCCAGAATGTTTATTAAGAGTTGGGGAACATTTAACTTCACCTTGGGATCCACCACCATCTTTAAGTCAAGATGCTGAAGATGATGTGGTTTCTGCGGTGGTGAATCAGAGAAATATGGAAATGGAGTTCCTAATGAAGTTTGATTCGGATTCAACGTAAGGAGCTTAACAAAATATTTTCTAGAATTGATTAAAGGCTCTTTAGCAATTTCATTAAAATTGTAGAATGAAAGCCATGCCAGTGTCGACAGAGGCGGAGTCGGAAGTTGATGTTACCAGTGAACATGAAGAAAACCTCTCATCATTAGCTGCCTCTACAAAAAGTATAATGTGTGGCTCAAGTTTCATGCTTAGTCGAAGGTTGTTCAGTCATTTAGGTTTGACGGGTTGGGACAAGCGAGGATCTGTTGACTTGCTTCACAAAGATGAAAAGTTACTGCGGGAGTTAAAGCACCTTGACTCACAGGTATGTTAACCAATAATAATATTTTCCCATCATAAAAGTACTCTTATAACATACCATATTACTTCCTCCAATCGTGAGAGGTTCTAATTTTGTTTTTTAATGATTTTAACAATGCACATTAAACACTCCCTCTGGGGGTCTGGGGACTTTTACATTACGATTGTATATTAGACCCTGGCGTCCTCCAGAGGGGTGTACATATGTATATTATGGGTATATTGTGGTATGCTAAATGCTAAGTATATAATATACATAATATGTACATGTTTTCTAATAGAAATGTCGGGAGACGCACAAAATAGCCGTTATATACGTTGCTGAGGGCCAAGAAGATAAAAGTTCGATTTTATCGAATACAGGAGGAAGTGAAGCTTACGAAGATTTTGTTGCAGGTACTTATTTATAAAATTTAAAGTATACATTGCATGCAACACACAAAAGCCAACAAACAAAAGAAGTTTGCAATGTTTAAAAATTAAAGGTCTAGGCTGGGAAGTTGAATTAGAGAGTCATTCTGGCTTCATGGGTGGGCTTCAAAGAAACAAAAGTTCAGGTGAGACCGCTCCATACTATGCAACATCCTTTACAGAAGTGATTTTTCATGTTGCAACTCGGATGCCTTCAAGTTCTGAAGAAAGCTTACTGCAGAAGGTTTGTTTTAAATACTTAACATTCTTATAGATGCAAGTTTAAGTTTTATTTAAAACTACCCTTTGGTGTATTTATTAGATCAAGTTTCAAGCAAATGTTTGAGTTGTTAATTAACTATTAACTTTAATGTTGGTTAGATAGTATTTCATGAGAGGTTTGGTATTAATAGGTTCCTTATTTCGGACCTTTGTTCAATGAAGCTGTGGTGGAGAAAGATATATTAGCTGTGCTCGTTCGAGCTACAGCAATCAATGCGTCAAGGGCAAGAAGATCATCTTTGCAGTATTTTGAACATCAGTAAGTCATCTACAAAATGTTTAAGGTTATACGAGTCAATGGATAAGTAATTATTAGTTTTGATTAAAACTTTTACCCTTATATTATTTCTGCAGTTTTGAAGAAAGAGGAAAGTCGCTGTCAACAATAATTCGCAATCACAAATCAAAAACAACGTTTGAGACATTCACAGCGAATGTGTATTCTCCTGTGATGCCCCCGGCTTCTTTCCAATCTGGACACACCAATAGAGCATCAGGTATTTCCAAAAATTTCTTCGTAATATTGTCTTATCATTTGTACATTTAATGGGACTAACTATCAGCAATTGATTTTGGATGTGTATATAATTCAAGGCACAAGCTTTACTTCATCAACTCGCACTACATCCTCAACAGTAACAGCTAACTCTACACAGTCTAATCAGTTAGCAACTGCGATGCATTTAGAATCCTCTGTGCCGACAGTACCTCTTCGCAACAAAGGGCCTTTTTACGATGCCCCGTTTTCTCCTCCGGGTAAGCATCAGGATGGAATTCATGTTAATATTACAAAATGCATTTAGACTATTTAACACTATTAATCTTTATAGTTTCTGGTGTAGTGATGGTTAGTGTTTTTAGTTTTGAAGCTCATTTTTGATCAAACTATTTAGTTTAGAAATATAATTTGAAACTTAACTGTTAATTTTTAATTACGCTCTAGTCAGACCATCACGGTAGAATTTTACACAAAATATTTCAGTTTATATGTTATCATTATAATTTTAACATGTTCCAGAAAAGAGGCGATTATTTCCGAAAAGATTTAGTATTGTGCCTAAAAAGTAAAACTTCCAAAATGTGATATATACATCAAGACTGACTTCAGTGCATGCGGATGCCTGGATCTCTTATTGGAATGCTATATAATCCTTTCCTGTTTGTGTTTGGTTTTTGTAGTTTGTTGATTAACGTAATTCTTTTGTTTTTTCCATGTGTGTTGTTTCCCTATTTGTTTCGTCCTGTGAATTCACCTTGTTACATTACCGTAACCCTCACTGCTTTTTGTGCCAAATATCCTTAAAGAAGTTCGGCCTGTGAGATCAAACAGCAGTGGAGAATCGCCTTCTGTGTCCCAGTCATCCACCCCTCCAGTTCCACCCAAAAGGCTTTCCGTTAAATTAGGTGGTATGAAATCCAAGAATACACCTCCTTCAAGCCCAGTAACAAATAGGATACACGGCTCACAGCTAAGTGGAAAACATTGACGGTGACTTCAGTCAATCCAATAAATGCTGCTTTTAATGTAACCGTCGTAGGGTTCCATTTCAATTCTATAAAGCATTTTAGTTAATTTTTTCATTGTAAAAGCGATTGTCGTATAACCAGGGAACTAATTTTAACTAACTAAAGTTGGATTGTAATTTCTGTATGATTTTGAGTGAGTGATAGATGGGCTAAGGTTGTCTCTGTGCGTGTAAAACACCTCAACTGTTGTATATTTGTATCTCAATTATCATTCTTTACAAACATAAAACTTGTTAAATTGTTTAAGGGCAGCAGAATATTATTGGTAATTCTGTTTATCTTATAGAAAAATTATTCAGAACTAGAATCAGCTTTAAATTTTTTTGGTGCTTATTTTTCGTTATTCTTTATGGGGTATTTAAGACTGAGACTTAGGGAAACAATTTTGTGGTTTTCTTAATTGGAAAGACTACTAACGTCTTATTTTTGCCATTATTGTTTGTTTAAATGTATGTGAGTTTGTACTTAACGTGTAGATTAGATATATATGTTGTCGATACTGGTGAGTTATTAACGGGTTTCTAGTTTGTTACCAGATACTTTACCAGTGATGCGTTTTCTGAATTGTTGTAGTTTTTGCGTGAGTTTATTTATTTCCGATTCCGTATGTTCGTAGACTTAATTTATTACCTACGTCAATTTGTTATGTACACTGTACTCGAATGTATCATGAACTGGTAATTGGTGCTAAGATGCGGGGACAGGATTATTAGTAAATCTGTATAAGCAATTCTATGTTTGTTACATGTTTAACTGCGATTTTGAGATTTTTAGATTCTATTTATTTTAAGAGAAACTGTTTAATGTTCAAAGTAAAACGTACCAAGTTCTACGATAGTGTTTCTGACTGCACTAAGGATGATGGCTTTAAATAGCTGCAACAAAACTGTCAAAACTTGATGCAGAAGCCATGTGTTATCTGCTTAATAAAAGTTATTATAAATGTTTACCTATGCAAAGATGCATTTAATACTAATATATTTTGGTTTTGACTTTGCTCATAAATCTTGTGTTTCTGCATGTCCTCGCTATTGAGCTCTCGCATGAAAGAATGGGTTTCCTTATTACCGTTATATTTTCCCTTCATATGCAAGTCCTGCACTGGCTGTCGTCTAATAATAACTTCTGTGGTTTGAATCGAGCTCAAGTTAGAAACTGAAAGGCTTATGAAAACTTTTTCAAAATACTATAATCGATGATGACACGGCAATTGAAATCGATTCATTTATTTGACGAAGCGCCTTCATTTCCTGTACATGAATTGTTTCATGTGATGGTAGTACCTGAACAGAAACTGCGATGCGATGACAGCTGCAGTGAACGAACTTAACTAGTAGGTCATTTAAACATTCATTAGTATGAGCCTCAGTTCGAAAATACTTTGCACATATATCCCTTTCCCTTCGGTGGTACTACTTAATACCTAAGCTATCCCTGAAAAAAGCGTATGTACTATATATCTTAAGAACATGTACATATAATGTATGTCATCTTAAACCAAAAAAACTAAGCTGAATTTATGAGAGATGCTTCATTATATGTTGTACGTTTGCATTTCATAAAATATTTAAAAACCAAGAATAAATTTTATTTATTTATTCGCTCCTTTATGAATCATAATATTGTTCTACACATGGACATGACACATGCTGTCATTACTACCATTGCTTATACTCATACATTATTAGTTTATTCTATTCTTCATAAAGCGGTGCAACGAAATCAAAATCTGGAAAAACTAACGTAACTGTGAAACTTACAATTAAATGAACAAACTTGAATGACTCATGAGCTCATAAGATCTTTGTGCCTGCCTAAGTATTTTTTGTCCTTTCTATTATAGCTTACAAACTAAATCCTACATATCTGTACCTATGTACATACTACAAACCTATATTATAATCCATTTCTAGCCAACCCTGGAAAATATGGCGTGTACTAGGTACAAAACTACTAACATAGCTATGTATATTTCTTTTTTATAGAGAAAAAAGCAAAAAGTAGGAAGGTAGCTTGCTAGAAAGCACTTTTCATAACCTGCCTGTCAGCCTTGCTAACTATGCATATACAAAAACAACGGTTTCAGTTTTTGTTTGTGAGTGAAAGAATCGGTGAATTTATGATTGCCTTTTAACATGCAAACGTCCAGCTTGATGTTTGGATACATTTCTTTCCATAAGTATACCTGAGCTATGTATGATGCTTTTACTGCGAAACTATGTCCAATGGATATGGATTTATGTACGTAATGAAAAAGCACTGACTTTTTCTGCTGCACATTTAGTACAGTCAAACAATCTACTTCCAAAAACTTGACTGGATTTCCCATGTGGAATCAGGTTTTCTCCACTCAGTCATCTCCCTTCCTTCGAGCAAACACGACATCTGAAGGTGTCGTAGTATTTTTGTTCCGTGTCAATAAAAATACTATTGAGAAATGAGTTACACGTATCATTTCCCCATACAGATTATAGAATTGTGTTTGTCCCGGTTGGGACAAGTATATTTGTACCTATAGTCTAGAAATTAAAAAAATTCTATAAACTACGTTTGTGCCTACTAATAATTTCTAACATGTCTACTCTAAATGTATATTTTCCTACAAAATAACGCAATCATAGTGTTAATTTATAATTGATTATAATGAATGGAATATAACAATGGAGAAAGTTAGTTAAAAGTGCAAGTGAAAGCAATAATGAGTTATTTTTTTAGATGTTATCTGTGATAATTATCGAAGCATCCAGGATGGATTTCAATTATACAAGAAATCAACACTTTAAAGGAGTATCCTGAAGTCAAAGAAAGTCTTATCTGCATAGATGTAAGTTTTAAGTTTTACCTAATGTAACTTTTACTGGGAATAGTAGTAGTAAGGATGGTTTTTTATTGACGATCGAGGTTTCTAGCTATGCTAGTTTATGCACAATAAATTAATGGGTTGGTGTTTAGTATCAGATATGTAGTCATTAGGCGTGCAATTTTAAACGGTAAACCACTGTACTCTAAAATCATAACAAATTTATTTATACATTACACGATTTGCTTGTATCAGCAACCTAAGTTTGTCCATACTCCATACTTTCCATAAAGCATAAAAAAATCTATTTAACCATTTTGTAACTTTTTGGGATTTTATAATGACAAACGTATGTTTTTTTGTAATTAATTAAGTCTACCTAATGCACGTTAAGTTACCTGGCACGCAACAGGAAAAAATATTTCCGTTCAATGCACATTGATGCAGCATTACGTTTTATCAGTGTACAAAACAAAGTAAATGTTACTTGCTATGAACTCGTTGTGTGTTTATACTTATACGGAATGTTGTGGTTTGATTCTGAGTCCTTTCTTCTAAACGTCGAAGTGTGAAAACAACCCTGGACTTGATATCTGACTTTCCTTTCCGCATTAATTTGTGTATACAGAAATGTATACATACTTTTTTGTGTTGGGTCCTGGGCTCACATTTTTCTTGAAGGTTACTTTGCACAAATGTTTTTTTTTTCATTGCTATTCTTTCATTCGTCATCACCAGTAACAATTGAGATTCGACAATTATTCATTATACATACATATCTAGGCTATTATTCATTCATCCTTGTTTGCAGAGTAATCAGTGACCTTCGTCTCATGTTTCATTATTCATAAATCATGATTTCCACGTATGTTTAGAATTTACAAAGGCCAAGTGGCTCATTAGTATCGATATTGTTTTCTCAATTCTCTTACATGGGCTTTTTTGTATTTACGAATTCAAAAAATCTGGAAGGCGATACATGACCATGTAATTCCATGTCCTTAAAGCTTTCTCTGGCTTTTTCTTCGCATTCATACATTCTTACCACTTCTGTTTCAATGTTAATTGCTTAGTATGGTTGACGTTGTCGAAAGGAGAGAGAGCAGGCCTGCATCTGCAGGTTAGTCTGGGTGGAGTTTTAGAGTTGAAATCTTGATAAATATTTTTGGAGCAAGCAAAGGTTTGGATTGTTTCAGTTTGGCAAACGCTTATGGAAGCAAGTCGTTAAAGAATACATACATCAATGCTCTAGATCCATTAATATAGATATGATTCGATCTATCCTGCGATATTATAGTTTTAATATATAGTTAGCTACTCCAACTGAATTCTTTTAGAAACGAATGGTCGTCCGATTTACTTGTGCATGTATATTAAGGAGGGCTAATGGATTTTTTGTGGTCATTAAGACGTTTATCATCATACATACATACTCTTTGGAACAATTTAGTGTCCACTTTGAAACTGCCAATGTGCCAATAAAGAAAAAATAAAACAGACCGTTTTGTTCTATTTCCCTGGTTTTGATGTATTGTTTCTAGTTCAAAAATAAATATTTACAAACTTCATGCAGATTTGACGAGATGAAGTATATTGGATAAGGGGAAAGTAAATAAATGCATAAGAGACAGAAACCCAAGTATTTGTCTTAATAACAAATCCATGAACATGCATAATAATTGATGGCTTCCTGTGGCATTCGACCGATTGACAATGAAACCGTTTTCAGCTAAAAGACATTGAACATTTGGAATAAATTGGGTTGGTTGCTTAACAAGCAGTTCAGTTTTGTACTTGAAGACCGCTCAATAAACAACGGAACAATTCAAGAACATTCAAAAGATTAGAAGTGCAACTTAAATCGAATAATCTTGAAACAAGTGATAACAAGTTGTTTCTTAAGTTTTATCAGTATTAAATATCATATTTAACGTTAATATTATATTGTCTAGTCAAATAAATGAAAATAGTCAACCTACTAGAAGACAAGGTTCGTTACGTGTCTTTGTGCTCAATTTAATCAAAAAGAGCTGTTGGGAGGGAGTTTCGGGGTTGGTGCTGGTGTTTCTATTTCTGCTGGTAATAACCATATAAGCCATAAAATATACAAGTGCCGATTAAAAGGATGAGCGAGCAGAATAAATTATTGAGTTCTAGTTCCACTGCAAACATAAATAGTGGAGTAGGACAAGTATAGTCTACTTATCTAAATAAGAGATAAGTTTTTTCTTTTAGAAAGGCCGAAGTAAATACTTGATTCTGTAGGAGGATATTTCATCAATATTTAAATTGTTGTACAAATGAACTTTCTCCAGTTAATTCAGTTTGTAAAGCAAGTCCGTCTGTTTGACCGGGTTTTGGTATGTTTTGAGATTTAGAGCTATTAATTCCACCGCTATGAATATATATGCATATCAAATTCATGAAAGCAAGCAGAATATTTGTTTTTAAGAAATCGTATCAACATCAGTCTTTACCTAGCTTATTGATTGAGTAGGTTAAATCAACCGTACATGTAGGCTTAGTTCTTAACGGTACATCCATATATGGACGTGTCATCGTCGTTGTAAACTTCACTGTTTACAACGATAGCTCTGAAACAAATTGTTTGGATAGTCAGTGAGTTAGTAAAACAAATTTTTATTTCATTTATTGGATTTGCAAATTCTTTTTGTGTTTTAGTTTTAAGAAAAAATTTTGTTGTATTTTTAAAGTTCAACTGCATACATCTTGATAAACATATTGTATCAAACTACTGTTAATTTAGTTCATAGACTTACCTTTGTTCAAAATATCTGCAAATGTAGTGAAAGAAATGAAGTTGACGAAATTTAATGATTTTAAAATATTCCTTTCTGCAAGCAATATATACATATAATTTTAACTTTATTCCTGTAAACTTGAAGTATTTTGTGGATCGGGTAAAAAGTAAAAGCAAATGCATACTTTCCTTTTTAAATTTGTTGGTTGTATACAATTTTAAGCGACCTTGTAGCAACATTTTATGGAAATTGTGTATAATTTTGAATGAGGCAATTCTTGATCATAACCTGGTGACCTAAATATAACTGCTAAAAGTATTTTTCAATGTTCAAAACCTTGCCTTGCATACACAGTAGGCGACTTTCAATCTTTCTAAAAAGTTGACAGGTTGGAAAATTCTTTAGGCATGCAAGGTATGACCTGGAATGAAATGATGGACGACTGCATACACACCACTAGAACAGGAGTACCTTTGACTCTGTGAGTAAAACCCATATGGGATGATGAAAGCATGAAAAGGAAAATATTTTATTGTTTATTGTGGTTTATAAGCGCCCCCCAGCAGCAGTTCTAGAATATACTTTCTCTATCATGATTTAATTTTTTTTACGTACTTGCAACGTACTATAATACATATCCGATCCGTCGGTTAAGCTTGTTTTGTATTCACTTCGCTGTGATAAAACATGGAATAAAGCGATATATTAAAGTTGTATAGGAAATGCATGGCCAACATTGGATCATAAAAACAGGGAGAAAGTAGGTTAAGCCCCTACACACAAGTGTACACTATTCATGCACGAAACAATAATGACATGAAATTGTGGGGTCTTTCTTGGAGTATAAAAACTCGTATTATGTTTTTTCAAACTTTATGTAACATATAAAATCTAAACCCACTACTATGCATTGCAAACTTTACTTACTGGATGACGGTGAAAGTGACGAAGAATCATTAAAATATGTAATACACGTACATAATTCACATGCAATTGCATATTTCTAATGCCTTGTAAGCCACAATTCACAAAAACATTAGCAATAGCGGAGTGTCTATATATTATTGCATGTTTTAAGGGGTTAGTTTAAATTTCGAATTTTGTAAATTGTTTGAAGAGTACAAGTGAAATGCATGGAGTAAATGTGTAAGACTTTAACTATGAATTGTTTAGCTATGTGTTTGGTTTTGAATTGAGCAGTGAGCACAATACTAGTTTAATAGGGCCAAACTTCCTGTTTCTGAGGAAGCACGCCATTTTTCACAGTCAGTTGTCGTGAGTCAACCCAACTTTTTTTTACAAATTTACCTACTAACGTATTTGTATTGTTGGTATTATTAGGCTGAGAATTGATGACCTTATTCTTTGAAGCCATTAGTGCATAGTGAACTACTCATACACAAAGGAAGTTACAGGTCCATTCATCAAGATGGACTAATTACCTTACCCTGATTCTGGTTTAGTTTGTATTGTAAAACAAATCACTGCTTTGCAGCCAAAAGTAACCTATATGACATTTACACTCAAAACCTGGTTTACAACTCTCTAGATTGATGAAGTGAATGCGTGGCAGAAATATTAATGGCGACGGTCACCGTTATTACAAATCGCTTTGCATTTTAACTAAGGGTTAAAACGGAGATTAGAAACAATTGGATTTTTGGAACAGGAATTCACAGATTATGTGAAGATAAATTTCTTTCGTTGAATGAGTGAAATGGAAAGTAAATGTTACTGTTACAAGGGCACTCACCGGTTGTAGAACAGCATTATTCCCGAATTCCCAATTGACTAATTAATTCCGGCTATGATGAAAATAAAAAAGGGAGAGTATATTATTATGACTTCATAGTGCCTTACTCCAGGTAGTTATCCATGCAAAAGAGCAGTGATTTTGTATTTTAGAAATACACTCGTTGAAATAGGATCTCTACAGCTAATTATAACTAAAAAAGAAAAAATAGACAAAGAATAATTACCTAAAATAACCAGGGATAATGGGGAGGCTTACGAGAACAATAGATAATCCAGGCAGGAGATCGATACACCTGAAATAAACAAAACTCTGCTTAAGAATAGAAGCGGATCTATTTTTCTGCACAAATATT
>JAHZNG010002738.1:0-14575 GCA_027744375.1 Orchesellides sinensis
GCTTGGTAAAAAAAATGTATAAGATATGGTATCTGATGAAGTAAAAGTTGTTCCACTTCCATATCCGAATAGGAGCACCAGCATCAGGGGCAACATACATAGAATGGGGAAGGTGTTCAAGCACACATTGGTGAATACGAACCACAAGATATGACTACAAGTTAGCTTTCCATGGGTAAGTGAAGATAGCTTGAAACACGTGGATGAGTACTCAGACTCATAGAAAATCCCTTGATGAGTGACTTCGTTACTGATAATCAACTCATGTAATTAATCCCCAACGTTACTTTTTTCCGTCAGCCAAATCTCTTTCTAGAGGATATAGAAAGTTTCCCAAATGAGTCTTTTTGATATATACACACTAGCTTTTGTCTCTTTCTCCCTGGTTATATTGTTTTTATTGAGAAACACAATATCACATCTGAAACTGGAGAGCAGTGAGGTATGAAGGTTTAAATCCAGTTTTACTTTACCGTTAATATAAAGAGAGAGATGTGAGCTGGTTCTGTATCTTATACATTTTTTTTACCAAGCGACAACATAAGGCCTTTATTGTTTTTTTTTCTAGTGCAGACATAAATATACGCACAAAAAGTCTACTTGTACCATTTCACCATTAATTTTCTAAAATTATTGTGCAATGTATTATATCAACTGAAAAACAAAAGACAAATGAATCCAGACTATTAACTCCGGCTTCTTACTTTCATTCCACTTGTGTATTATCTGTACTATGCTCCATTGTGTTTAACTTATGGAGTAGGTTTACTACTTTCTAGCGTAATAATAGCATAGCAGAAGTAGACTTGTAAAAATAATAAATCTTTGCGAAGAAATTTTAGCTAAAAAAGAAATCTGAAGGAGTAAGTAATTTGTTATTATTAATGGCCGTGCTATTACATTACAGGCACAGGGAAAGACGCTCTTGTGTGTTAGATTCTTATTACGTGAAGCAATTAAAGGGTGTCTTGAATGAATTACGTGACAAAGTAGAAACATTGACTATTACAAAAGGACATTTTAGCAGCTATTATTATTACTGACATATGTACATACACTTCTAGCCATATTCTTGACCGATGTATTTCCTTGTACAACATATATAAAATAATACACCTTTAAGCGCATATTGCACACGTGTATGCTAAAATAATTGTCTATCTTGTACTAATAATAGCTAAGCCGAAATTTTGACAGGAGTTTTACAAACTTGGAAAAACCTAGCTGAATATGGAGACATTGAGTGAGAGCTTGGTAAATCGAAACAAATACACAGATGTATGTATTTCCTTTTGAGAATGTTTGCGTCTGCATGACATACGACGATGGTTTCTATTCCAATTCTGGCAGACAAGAGGAACGACAACTTCAGCATGACTAACTGAACAGTACAGTTTTATGCAGTGAATGTGTGTAATTTCAGTGAATCTTCTTGTGCCATGCATGACTATGACTTTGTTGGTCTTGCCTGCGGTTTTTTCCAAAGTTTCCACTTCTTCTACGGTTTGTCTTCTTCTACCTCAGCCTCTCGTTTCTACCTTGTCTTCTTTTCTTAGTCTCCCTCTCTCTTATTTTCAATGAAGCAGTTTGAAAAATACTAGTGGAATGAAAGGATAAAGGGATGAACAGAGTAATATGTTTAGCAAAAGGCAAAATGAGTGAAGAGCAAAGCAAAAGAAAGGCATTTTGGTAAAATGTATGTACGTGTGTGTGAACAAAGTGCGTAGCTTCATATTTTCCGTGCTGACAAGATATCTGGGTGGTTTGTCCTGATCTGTTGGCTTCAAGTTTTTGGAACGATGGTTAATGGATATGAATGAGTAAACATTACATCCTTTCATTGAAGATAAGCTCACAAGATTGAATTTTTAATGACGTTACATGCATCACTAGACATATCCGGAGATTCGCCAGAGAGATTTTAACCCTTTTCTCCTTTGCATTCCTTCTCTTCTCAATTCAGAGCTTAGTTGAGGTACAATGTTAACAAAGGAAGGCTCTGCTGGGACCTAGTTGATCCTATTTGATATCATGTCATGTCGACGAGTGGGACTTCCAAAAGATGCACCTAGACCTCGACAAAATATATTTACATTGATGCTTTGGTTGTTACTAGATCGAAAGTTCATATTACATAATGCATGAATACTCCTACGCCGGAGCAACTTATTAAACCAACTTAACTAAACAATTAGAGTACCAATCATTTAAAAACTTGCTATACTCATTTAGCAAATCGTAAGCAAGCAGGAACATATTAAATAATAAACTTCATATCTTGCATCTGCAACTAAAACATCAGCAGAAAGATTCTACCAAGGGGAAATTGCCCGATTAACTGCAATTGAAAAAGCTTAGGCTTTCAGTAAAACTGTTACGGAGCCATATGAATAAAAATCATGGTCTGGACTGATAATAATTGTAATACACAGATGCCATAGTGGGATTGTTCTTTTAAAATACACAGATGGAACGTTGTAGACTACAATATAAATTAACAACGTAATAAGCATGCTTGGAAGTAATTACTTTCGCGGTATATTTACATAATCAGCCGCTCTTGTGCATTTTTTTAGGATGCACAATAATAACGGTGAAAGTTCGAAACGAAAGTTAGTCTATGTATGCGGTCTTTGTAATAAGTTTCCAAATCGAACAAGTCCTTCCATGATTGCGGGAGTACTACTCTCCACTCTTTGAGTAAAAACTTTGGTTTACAGGAAATAATAAGATGCTTTCTGCATCATTCTTGCATTGTGTTTATTTAGACCAGCAAGGTGATTTCTGAAAAAGTAGTCATGTACTTTATTACATCTAAGCAACAAGGTGATCCCAGGAATCAAAGCTTCATTGGTAAATCCTCAAAGACTCCAATCGCACTTCTGTCTACTCTTGGCTTGATACAACCAATCTAGGTTGCTTCACTACAAAAATTTCCCTTTCTTTTTCAAAATGAAAGGGATCAAAAATAATCTCTTATAATTAACCATGAATTTTAAATCGATTTCACTCTCAGCTAGCGAATCGAATTGGGTAAAATCCCTGTTATATCGTCCCAGCATCTAACATGAATCCATATTTTTGTGAGACAAGCATGAAGTTTGTGCAGTAACACATGCTAAGCCAACTAATATATAAATGCTCATTTTGTTCCTCACCATTTTACCCTGCAAGTCTTTCTCATCATCATAGCGTAGCATGATGCGGGTGCAATATACTCCTGTTGACAGGGAAAGCAAAGCTCTATGAAATGAGATAGCAGAAAAAAAAAGATTCATGCTTTGCTCATCGGTACACACACACACACAATCCATGAATAATTTGCTCATTTCTGCACGATTCCACCCTCTCTCTCATCTCTGTTTCTAACGCACAATTTGTCTATAACCATCGTTTTCGCTGTTGTCGTCCCATTCCCGTTATTATTACGATCATCGTCGGCGTATCATCATTATTATAATTCTCCTCATCTCCTTTCGCATATACCTCTTTTGCTATATCCTCATCATCGCCTTTATCTTTTATAAATGTACATATAAAACAAACTATTCGTTGAACGTTTACGAAGACTGTATGGGCGATAATATGTCAGAGCAAGAATTCCTAATAGCCATTGACTTTTTGTTTTTAAAATGAATTGAATCCAATACAAGCGCAAAGAGCGATAAGAGTTTTAGTATACCTTACATGAATACATACGTACCCGCTTTGGAGCTTCTTATTCGCGCGTTTGATTCTCGGCTCCTATTATTCCAAGATTCTTTTTAGCTGTGAGACATGATAATGACGAGGACAAAATGCATGAAAATGGCATGTTTGACTACAAATTTTGAATTTGATGATGGTAGCTTGTGTAAGCACGGCCCTGCTGCTGGCTTGATTCCTACTTATTACAAGTTCAACGGAGTTTCGCCATAGTCGTATACATAATTTTCGTAGAGAGAGATGTGTCACAAGTAAACTTAAGTGCCACCACCACCACCACCGCCATCATCATTGTCATGTTTTCCCCTTCCCCTGATGGCGCTCTTCTTTTCATTCCATTCTGAACTGGAGAGTAGCACTTGAGTTGATTTCAATAGATATCATTGAGTCTAAATTAGTTCTCTTATCATTACGGTTCCTCAATGCGCGGCCAGTGTATGAAAACTGTTGGGCATTGTATTGTCTTTTGGGCTTTGTGAGATAGAAGGAGACAAAGTTTTTCAAGGGAATAATGTAACAGCACAGCCCAACTTTCCATTGCAGAGGAGAACTCTGCAATACTTGACGTTACTATAATATGATGGCAGCTAGTTCACTCACGCTGTTTTGTTTTGCGTTCTCGAGTATTTTTCTTGGTTGGTAGTTCATGTTAATGGTGTTCGTAATAGGAGTTGTACCGTGTTATTATTAAACGTTTAGTTTACTTTCAATAAAAATGAACTTAAGAGTCTCGCCTTCATCAAAACAAGCCAGTGATGAAATGATGATGATCTTTCGGTATTTTGCATTGTCATCCACAGAAAGCGTCTGTATTATTTTAGTCAATGTAAGTATATGTGCGTTTTGGCTCTCTATTATTATTATTCGTCACTATTTACCTCCTGACTAGTTTAGCATAGTGGCAATTGTCATTAGCATGCTTGCTTCTACATTTATCGTCTTCAATTTTTGTCTCTCGTAACTATCATCTTTGATACTTTTGGAACTTGTTAATGCTACTCTCTTTATTGCATATCAAATGTTCAAATGAACGTATTACTATTTTCAAGATGCTCAATGAACACTATATCCGCTTTAGTACACCTTAGTAAAGAATGTGCATCATATAATGCCAACAGTAACCAGAAGTTGTGGAAGTAGCTATGTACCTAAGTGATGTATACATAAATATACTTCTGGTAATCTTAAGCGAAAAAGGGCTGGAATTTTTTCCTTGTGTTTGCCAGTCCCTCCATTGTCTATTCATATGTTTGTAACCGTAATTTTCAATAATGATAGTTAATAACAGCTTGATGGTGTATTCTTTAATAGTCATTCCTTTATTGCCCTTGTGCTTGTTGCATCCTGTGAGAGTATTGGTAAGAGGGTGTGTTCAGCAAAATGCAAAAACGTTAATAAACATATACTTTCGCATTGTCTGAACAAAATAGTAATTTTTATTTTAAACCAAATACCAGGGATATTGTTTCATTATTTTTTGCAGTTTATATTCGGTTTGTGACCCGTAATAAAATTTTAGTAAATATTATAAAAACAAATTTGGATTGTTGTCAAAAGGATTTTGCAGGACACCCAGCTTGGCCGTACTTGCAAGAATTTCACACGAATTTAAATTTTGTACATATTTAAATGCAAAGAATGATATATGTTTAAGGTTGTTCAATCGTACGCCCACGCTAAATCACACTATTATCTTCATCATCTCCTCACCTTCACCATTGCCTTATAGGCTACCACAGTGCTGTTACAGCACTTAAGCAGACAACAGGGATGCTAGGTTGTAAGGTATTATTATCAAAATGTTTTTCTGGAAGGATACTTGAGACAGTTACCTGTCATTTTTGATGGGATACACATGTTGGCACAAATCAAGTTGATGATTGCGACAGCATACGTTCCAATTTAACTTAGGAAGCATGTACAGTCGGGTAACAAGGCAAAATCATTTATGGTATGTTTAAAGAACCGTGTATGTGTGAACTAAACAATGCACATGCATATCCAGTAGTTTTAGTATAGAAAAGTCTTCTACTAGAAATGGCACGTGAAAAATAAAAAAGGTTCCCTTAATCTCAGTGAAGCCAACTGGTGCAAACCAACATTGGTGCCCATTTAACAGGTTAGAAGCAACATCGCATAACTAGTTTCCAGCCGATATCATCATGGAAGCATATATATTCAAATCTGCAGTACATTCTTTCTCTTAATCTTGAGGTTTTTAGTAGTTTTGGAATCTTAGGGTTTCTCTCAATAAACTATATAAGCGCTCAGATCCCTCCGCCACAACTTATACACTTTATCATTGCTGATTATTCACCTCCTATTTGCGATATTTAATATGGAAGAAGATGAGCAAAGCACATTACGGAGAAAAGGTAACATCTGGAGATTACTGCCATCTAAGAACTTGTGCTCATCTGATGGAAGATTGTGGGTTTCTTTGGAGCGGAGAACTATATCCATTATGTTTCCTACAATCACTTTTTCAGATAGTAAAAACTCCATGTGACTTTTCCTGGGCAAAAAGGAAGTGACAAGGAAGAGTAAAAAATGTGTGTGCATTGCCTCCATATACCATCCAGATATTATATGTAAGATTTCTCATGCATCCCTAATAAACTTTGCATACACAGGCACTGCTCAAATAAAGAAGAGCATTGAAACAGGAAGGAAACTTGGAATAACTTTTATATCAGCAGTGAGCCGGAGGCAGGTTAAAGTAACGTGAAGCAAGTTGTGGCAAATAAAATACGGCTCAGTTCCTTTTGTCTGATAGCGCCAGTCTTGTTCATTAACTATGAAGAACAACAATAGACATATTATACCCATTCATATAGATAATATACGGACAACGTATATTTTAAGGATATATGTAAGTCACAATAAAAGTTTTTAGTCTGTCGTCGTCATCATTATGTGGGTAGGTTCAACAGATTTTTTCTTTGAAACTCATTTGTAGTTCCATACAGGGACATCACTACATGAAAATCACATTCAACATTTGTTCCGTTTCGTCTATATGCGAATTTTACATGCTTATCTGCTAGCCTCCTCATCACATAATCTCAATATCCGCGTATATCTTTCATATTTTTCTGTGGCCACATTAAATTCTGATGGGTAATATGAATATATTGAATTTAATAGGAGGAGGTATGAAACTATTGCCTCTTTTTATGAGATTCTTTTCCGAAACCGTATATTTTTAAGGTTGCCTTGCCTTTTAGTTTCTTTGCGCATAGATTACAGTATATAGTATAACAAAATATAAGGATCATTGTGTGAATGTATGTGCACAGTAGTATATTCTGCAGTGAAGTAACTTTTGAAAACAGAATTTGTAGTAATATGCATGTTGCCCTCGGGAAGAAGTTGATATCGTCTCCTCTTCTCAGCTATGGGTTTTTAAAGCACTGGTGTAAAAGCTGGGAATGCTATGAAGTATCCAATGACAACATGTGTTACTTACGACATGGACTATAACGTTTTTGCAGTGAAACAACTGCACTATGTTCTATTGTCAGCGATAAGCATAGTATTCCAACTCTTAAAAAGTAACTATAATTCATGACCATTAGATTACACATTCTTCCTGAATTTCTTTTGGTTTTCCCTTGAATAATCTTGATTATTCTTCCATTTTGCTCAATCATCAGGTAACCTCACTTGAGAGACTTGCTTCCATTTTAGGCAAAAGCTAGGCTAGGCACAACTGTCTTGGTAGACTTTTGTGAGCCACTTATTACATGGGGTAACTTATATAGGTATACAAGGTTCCTTTATATATTGCATTTTATCTGTAAGATAAAATCGAGAAACTATGTTGGCCATGGAGAAACGTGTAGCTTTCTTAACTACACTAACTTTAAATTATTGCTCTTTTGATTAAAACTAATCATGCTGGGCTTGGAGATAAATGGGGTAGACAGTGGATTTAAAGTGTGATGCTGCAGTAATTATGTAGTAAAAAGGTTTAGATGATTACCCTCACTTTTCTTTGAGCTTACTCTATTTAATGCTAGCCATCCATTTCGGTTGTGGACAAGCATTTCTCTTAAGTACATTTATGATCATATTTTTATATAAGGACATATTCTCTTCTATTCTTCACATTTCTTGTTGATCGCCCAAATACGTGGCTTTATGGTTGGAATAGCTATAACAGAGAGAAATCATTGTTCACCTTACCTCACCTCGAGTACCAAGTTCTGATAACGATACTCTTTATGAGTGCAACTGCAATTTATGTTAATGCTATATAAGCGAGTGTGAAGACGGAGCTAAAGTGACTCTGAAAGTGTTGAAAGTGCAATAAGGAAATATTTTACATTGAGTGCTCATTAAGAAATACATTTAAAGAAGGTGGATGAGCTATCCAAGCAAAATTCGCAAGAGTAGGTCGTCAACGGTGGAAATGAAGAGAATGTTTGTAATGTTTTATCAGATGCATAATCTGACCATGTAGCATCTGATTTTAAACACTTTCATCACCAGAAAACAGGTGCGTACTGCAAATAACTTTACAATATGGCAATTCTTTGGAAACCATGTACAATGCGGATAACTGATTCAATAGATTCGAATTAACCTGAACACTACTTTCCATATGATAAAACAGCAAGCAAACTATCTGCAATAAAATTGTAATCTCCAAACAAAATGTGTTTTTACAGGGTTGCTATATAAATATTTACATCTTTCAGTAAAAGATGTCGGCAATTTTGGCTAAAATAGAGTGGTTTCTTTATCATTGTGCAACACTTGTTAGTGTTGTGAAGGTGTTAGAAAACACTATGATCATTTTAGAGCAGTTTTCTCTCTCCCATACTATATGCAATGATTAATGGAGCACAGTTGTCAGGAATGGGATTTCCGATCAGGAAATTATAAAAGGATATAGGCATTCATTTAGTAAAACCAATAAAGGCCGCAAGTCCTGGAGTGAAAAAATGTAGAGGGAAAGAAGCAGTGGAATAAAATTATTGTAAATCTATAACCTTCGCGGCTGTGCAACAATTCAAAGCTACTTACTACTTGTGAGCTGTACTATCTGGAGTCTGAAATGTAATACACTTTTTATTAATACATTTTATATGCAATGATAAAGGATGTGCTGATGATAAATAAATGATGGTGTTTTTTATTCGTAAAAGAACAACCAATTTCACATTGTAGCCTGATCAAATAGTTGCCAGCGAGGAAATTCTTTTAAATATAGGAAGCGATTTGGGCAAACAAAACGACGACTAACATCTCGGATATTTGTTGTTGTTAGACGGACACAATAACTGAGGCGCAAACGACATGTGTATTATTCAGGGTGTGCAATGTGTGTGTGACTGGTGAATGCTTTTGTTTAGGATGGGTGCACACAAATAGATGGATTGGTGTCCAGTCTGTTACAGATTTTAAAAATGAATTCTCCCATCTTTCTTTTTTATTCTGCACGAAAACACGCTTAAAATTTTATGCTGAACTGCGTACAAAATATGTACATTTAAAATATAAACTATTTATGAAGACTGTTATTATGTACATATAAGCTGAAAACGGGTTTAAAACCATTTTCGATTGTCAGATTTAACATCAGCAAGGAAGCGGAGTGAGAGTTTTGGGAGAAACGGATAAATAATATTTCACGCATAGACGATGTAGAGATTGATATGTTGTCATGGGATATGTACATGGGATGTTGTCAAGAAATTTTTCTTCTCTACTGAGATGGAAATTGGCGTTTTTATATTTTAGTAGGATAAGAATGCATGATGTAAGATACAGGAAACCCGGGTATTCTACATGGCATCAACTTTATTCAAGTATAAACCACTGTTTATTCAATATGAATCTCTGGAAATAGCTGATATTATGCGACCAAATTTTTCTAAAACTTCCTATGTAGATTGTAAAGAGCTCCTAAAAAATGTAATATTCAATATTGTATATATGCAAGTAAGGCTATGCAATACAAGCACAATGTTTCCTAGAGTAAAAGTTTCCACTGAACCAGAATGCAATTGTATTTCTTATTACTGCAGTTTTATTCATATTTCTGCGTTTACATTTCTTCTTAAAATGAGCAATCTTGTACAATACAAACACAGTGACATCATCACAAAAACTCCCTTCAAAGTGATCAATCCAACTATCAGTCACAATAAAACCAACAAGGGGCAGACCAAACGCTGGAAAACGTTGTACAAATACCCTAACGCATTCAGTTTACGCGTTATATTTCTTAATATTTATTGTCATGCATAAGCGTAAATAGTAACGTGCATAATATATGTTACAGTACAATACAGCCTAAAAAACAAACAAGAAACACATATCTTCATACAGATTTGTATCCTACTTACATTTGGATCAAGCTTTACAACGTAAAATGAACAAATTCTTTTGTATGGAAAGTGAAATATCTGCGTGTGATATGAGGTCTCCTGTGTAGACTCCAGATTGCTTACCCTTTCGTAGGTGGTCATTTATTGCATACAACTGCGGTGGTTGAATGAGACCACCTCTAAATATTACCGTACTTTTGATATGCATATACATTTTTATGTTTAAATTTCAGAAAAAAGACTAACCCTGTATATCAAAAGACGTCACTTTTTGTAGATTCACCATACATATACAATATTGCGTTTTTAGAATCTCACATTATCCCGGATGAATTCCATCATGTCTTCAAATAAAATTTTTATGCAAGCTCATTCATATTTCAGAGAAAATGAAAAAACAATTCACAAACCCTTGGCTCAGATATAAGGTACGTCTCTGTCAAGAAAAGCTATTATTAGGTAATCTTTATTACTCACAGTCATCCAATTGTACTTTTTTACTAGATTCATTTACATTTACATAGACGAAAAATGTAAACCAGTAAAAGTTGGAAATTGGAATATAACGTTGAATTTTGGTGCTATCAAGGGGCCAATTATTTGAAGAATAAGGATTGCTGAAGAGATATGGTAGTTAACCAAAACATTGTGAGAGGTCAACCATTTTTTAGAGATTGTTGTTTACTCCTTTTTATTTCTCGCTATTAATGCTAGTTTTACTGAGTGATTTGTCATCATGACGGAAACTGAATTTGTACTTAAGCCCTAGTAAATGTAGAAGGTGTTTCTTAAAAACATACGTCTACTTCAGAACCGGACTGACTTATAGAAATATAAATTTAAATATATACTATATATACCCAACGAATATGCAGTACCCGTGCAAAACATGACAGAAGACAAAATAGTACTTTCAGGTCATGTTAACGTGCCAATTCAAAGTTTCTTTCACTTTCCTTATTATTAAACAAACATTATTCCTATGTATTTCTCTAGACGCCACAACAGAATTGGAGTTCCTACTCGACTACTTTTACTTTTTTGCATTGATAATGTGCATTGTAGTGTGTCGTGTTGTCAGTGACATACGCCCTAGTCTTGGTTCACAGAGACCTCAGCTCGTAAACTATTCAGGACAAGGAGGATGTTCCAACAAGACAAGAGGAATCAGGACGACGACAACATTTCCTTCTTTTTCGTAGTCGTTGTTTTCACTATGAAAGCAAGTTTGTCCAATAAAGATTCTCTGCTGTATGTCACGATTCAGGACTAGTGGGATTCTGAGTAACAGGAAATAAAAGACATCTTCGTACTGTTCCCGTTTCGCCTTGTGTATTCTTTTGTTTTTCCTAAGTGTTGATTCTTGCAGTACACCCGATATTTCTGTGGAATGTTCCAATCTAAAAATTTAGAAAAACTGTCTCCAGCATCGAGTCTAGTTTTCTATCGTTTATTTGTAAAAGACCTAGGATCGTACACAGGAAATGGGCTTTGAGTCTTTGAACCGAATGCCATTGTTCGACCCGGTTAAAGTAATGTTTTACAAGATTACATTTAAAAACGTATATAGGTACACACTACAATGTCTACTTGAGCCAACGTTTTCTACATTAAAATCAGCTTGAATACGTATGTATAATGTATGCATGCCATATGAACTAACTGTAGGAAACGAATTACATAGAAAAAGGTCTCGTCGTGACGCGATGAATTAAATAATACAAAGAAAGACGTCAAATAAATGTAACCATAGAATGTAGATTGACAATTAAAAGTATGCACTAGGGAATTTACTTTAAGGCCTACAGGGAATGGCCTAATACGGAAGAATTGCAGCCTTTAAGAAAGTCATGATACGAATACAGCTTTTAAAAATTTTTAATTCGTTAAATGAAACATGCAACTACATCAAATTGTTGTTGAAGATATCAGTAAAGTTATCTTCATTTAATTTAATTTAATTTATATATTAGAACCTAATATGCAGCGAGAATGATAACGCAGATTTTTTATTGACGTTGGCCTGAAGTTGTAGGTATAAAAAAATGCACACATTTTAATAAAAATCTGCCGAAGGCAATCAAAGCAGATTTGGTTGTTGGCGGCTTCTCTAATTAAAACCTTACACGTAAAATGCTGCTACTGTAATATAAAAGCATTTGTCTTTAACAAAGTCCGCAAGAATATATGCTGGAGCTGGAGGCAAGAGAAATGGAAAATCAAAACCTGTGTGAAATTTTTGTATTGTTTTGTCTTCATGAAGTTGCAAATTATAAGATAGCTAGTAGAGATGCGTAATACAGAGGCTATATATATATTTCAGCCTAATGTAAAACACAGTTGGTTTTCCTATTTGCCTTAAACATGGCTATGAGTTTGTCGCCAGTGCACGTGGCATTGAATTAAGTATTGGAATATAGTATTAAATAGAAAAAACTTAAAGCAATAATATCATATTAGGTGTCTTCCATGAAGTTAACTTTTTGCGGCCAAAACTGCGTTTTCACGAGAATAACCAAAGTTTTGTGTTGTATTTGTAGGTAGCAGAGAAACAGCCTTCATATATGCGGTAACAAGCGCTGGGGTCGTCCACGCAATAACACAAGCCTGCAGTTCTGGGGCATTGAACGAATGTTCCTGTGATCTCAGCAAGCAAGGACGTACTACCCCAGAGGGTTGGAAGTGGGGTGGCTGTAGGTGAGTAAAATGCATATATTTTGTACAGATATTTCATATATGTATATTTACAAAGGTATATGTATATTTCACTTTTGTTTCAATTAATTTTTATGTTACATTAAATGGGGATTGCTCTGTTTTGATTATAGCGACAACCTAAAATTTGGTGTGCAGTTCTCAAGGAAGTTTGTTGATGCTCCAGAAAAATCCAAGCAATGGGAGTCAAAAAATGTGAGAAGTTTAATGAACCTCCATAACAACGAAGCAGGGCGACAGGTAATTTTCATGCTTAATTGCAATTAATTGACGTTAGTCTACTATTCAATATAATCCTTCAAATAGTTCCGAGTAATCATTGCAATCCATTTATTTCGTGCTTGCAGGCTGTTTCGCATCTGATGAGAATGCAGTGTAGATGTCATGGAGTATCTGGCTCATGTGAGCTGAAAACATGTTGGAAAAATGTTCCGACTTTCTCTCAAGTGGGAGATTTTTTGAAGAAAAAGTACCAAAAATCAGTCCAGGTTAGTTTGACAATGCCATATTTGAAAAACAAGAAAATACTATAGTAAAAACCCTTAAAAGCCAAATTATGACAAACAATGTTTTGTTCCATACTTTAGGTTCCTGTAAAGCAGCAAAAGCGTTTGCGAAGAAAAAGTGGGCGAAAGTTTCCAGTTGGAAAGGGAGAGCTTGTGCATATTCGCAAGTCTCCAGATTATTGCGAATCAGATACTGAAAAGGGAATTTTGGGAACTACTGGACGCGTCTGTAATAAAACATCAGACGGTCCCGACCGTTGCAGTATACTGTGTTGCGGCAGAGGATTCAATACAAAGGTTACAATTCATCCTAAATTACATAACTAGCATTTGTTCAGAAGTATTCAAATATATTTAACGCGGTATAATTATGGAACTGTTACTACAAGAAAACAAGTTGACTTTCGGAGTTTAGCGAATCGAGTCAGGAAATGGGAAGACAGTTGGCAGAAAGGCAGGAAGACACAAATGGTAGTGTTAGCCGTCAAATCATTGTGAGGTTTTTTTATTGCGCATAGTTGACTGAATGAAAGTCCTACTTACAAATTTGATAGACAGCAACTGTATTTATGCCAAAACTGTCAGCGAAATTGATTCACTCAAGTCTAACATGAAATAAGTCAAAATTGTCTTATAACTGATGGACAATGTTAACCCTATGTGTCTCTTTACAAAAGGGTTAGCTTTTAGGGTTTGCATTAAAATAATTATGGCATATTGCTTAGGCCTCAGTATGACCCATTTTACGGACTTAACTCTCTGTATGATTTCATTATGTTTCTTTATTTAGGACATTTTGAAAAACCTTGATATTACAAATCATTTTGTTTACCAGCCAGTTTAAATTTATTCCAGCTCTATTGAGTTGTATTGTTACTGTATTGCAGAATAAGAGCAGCACAGCTTCAAAACTCAACTTCCAATTTCTCCAGACATCAATGCTACTCATTCTTTTACCAAGAATATTATTTTAACGATTGTACTTTGCAATAGAATCATACTTATAGCTTGTATCTTAATTGCAAGCATAATATGGATTTACAATGCGTCAGTTCAGCGTGCAGCAGCATTACTCCATCCTTTCCTACTGGTGTACTCCAAAATTTTGTGCCGTGCTAAAATTCATTGCCGACGAGATATGTCTGATTTTTTATTTATACCAGTTATTAGGTATTTCTAAATTCATCTTAATCATACCTTTTATGTTGAGTCTAAGTGTTAATATAAAAAGTGGTTACGTGATTACCATGCCGGTAAAACTGGAATGCCACCATAACTGGTCTCAGTTTTAAATTGCTTGGACCTTTGGTA
>JAHZNG010002739.1:0-11206 GCA_027744375.1 Orchesellides sinensis
ATAATGTATCAATTTTGCGTACAAAACAACCATATTTGTCAAGAATCTGAAAGCGTATGCATAAATTAAATTTTGCGTAAAGAAGCACCATTTGGACGTACAAAAGCATTTTTCCCTTTATAAACATAATATAGCATGAAGCATGTACCTATGTCCATACATATACATAAGATTACAGGTTTTTATAGCAGACAACAATACGATGTCGATCTACAATGCAAATGGAATGGAGTACAAGGCTAGCGAAGCCAACCGACGAAGAAGCGAGTACATTAGATTCATCATCCAGCAGAGAAGCAACTCTAAAAAGGACGAACAAGAGGGGAACAAGAACTCTAGGGAAAAGTTTCAGTATACGAATACAGAACCCCGCCCCAACAACAGAGTTACTCCAAAAGAGCAAAGGAGAAGCTTACAAATTACATTATCAGGTAAGATACCTATATATACATACGCGTTTTTCCAAACATTCGGAAGACTTTGTGGTCCTATAAAATACTCTTTACCCCTTTCGCATCACTCTTACTTCTTTGGAGAGAGCATCACAAGGTTTTATTGTGCTTATGTTATGTGTTTTTTGTTACTGTTACTATTGCTGGATGAGTGCATATCACATAGTAGAAAATTTGGAAATCGCATGACTGTGGGAGAAGGTTATTTCATGTCTTCTTGGTGAATTCCTCCAAATATCGACTTATTGAACCCTTTTAGTCTCTCTTGTTCTCATACTGCCTCCAGGCTGCCGTCATTTTCCATGTTACACCGGAGTGTTCTTTTCTCTCATTAACGGGCTTATATCCAGGTCAGGTAGATCAAAAAGGGGAAGGCATTTACTACCAAGTGTTTGGCTTTCAAAAACATAAGAATACACCGCTGTGTTTTGATTTAATTTTGTGATCTCTTTCTGCTCAAGGTGAGTTCAACTTATAAAATATAGTTTAGTGATTCCTCCAACCTTTATAATTAACCGCAAATTTTTTTAAAAAGCCAATTCCAGCAAGACATTTTAAAGCTAATTTAAAAAAAGACATTGTATGCATGAAAGACAAGTTTTATACTTGTATTTTAGTAATGGTTAATGAGGCCTAATATAATGCCCAACATAATATTCAGTTTCTGAGCCGTGCATCACAAGATAGCTTACCCTAAGCATAGCTAATTAATTACTTACAGCAAAGTCATCGACATACTTGAAAGAGTTGAGAGGGATGCATACATGAATGCAATTTATTTATTTATGACCGGTAGAAAAGGCTTTACACTAGAAAAGTGGTTATGAAAGGGTATCAGCGATTGCTCGTGTTTGCATGTATATTTTGTACATAAATACTTTTGATGCTTTCAGTAAGACAAAATGCCTGACAAGAAGAAGGGAGATGAAGGGGGATTTGGAAAATTCTTATGGAATAGTGATACTGGAGAATTTCTCGGTCGCACGGGTTCATCATGGGGTAAGTAAAAAACTAGTGGAAAAGTAGTACGATTGGAGTGCATTTTGAAATTTCAGACGAACATAGAATCGACTTGCATAGAGCGTTATATTGTAACTTATTCAATTTTTGTCATTACAGCCAAGATTATCGTATTCTACATCGTATTCTTTGCCGGATTAGCAGCCTTTTTCCTACTTCTGCTCTACATATTTTTCCTTACACTGGATCTCCAAAAGCCCAAATGGCAATTGAGTAATGGTTTAATTGGTGAGAATCCTGGAGTTGGTTTTCGACCCCAGCCAGATCAAGACAAAAATGTGGACTCCACTCTAATTTGGTTTGACAGAAATCGCAAGGAAAATTATGAATTTTGGAGTGACCAATTAGACAAGTGGTTTAATAGTAAGCATAATCTTAAATGTATTTTGTGTCTATTATACGCATAGCATTTTTTGCAGAATATTTACTGGAGAATTCTTTAAATGTCTCAGGTATTCCAGCCGAGGGAGGTTCTGATGTAACAAAATGTAGCTTTGGAACCGCTAAAGACAAAAGTAAGAAGAAGGAGCAAATATCATCATGCTTCGTTGATAATAAACAGTTTGGGGAATGTAACCCGGAAAATAAATTTGGTTACCGTTTGGGAGAGCCTTGTATACTTATCAAGTTAAACAGGGTAAGAGTTATCCCGTTATTACTGCTACTATTATGTCATCCAGAAAATCGTTTAGAGTTTCATTATGAAATATGTTAAATAAACTGATTTTATCTTATATTTAGATCTACGGCTGGGAACCTCAAGGTTACGGGCTTAATGGAAAACAGTTTAACCCAAAACAGTTTGAAGACAACTTTGAAGAGGATCTAAAAGATCTTGAGAAAGAAATCGAAAATACACAACAGGGATTAAAAATGATGCCACAATTCCTGAAGGATTACATCAAGAGAGAGGTTCAGAAACAAGAGCATTCCGATGCGTGGAAGGTAATTAATTAAATTACAAAAACAAGTAACTTCCAGTGTACTACATATATATCCTGGTACTATAACTATGTAATATGAGATACTTTATTTTCTTTTTCAGACGGACTTTTTGAACAGTGTATTCATTTCCTGCGAAGGTGAGAATCCAGCAGACAAAGAGAACATTGGACCAATCTCTTACTATCCTCATCCATACATTCCTAGCTATTACTTCCCATTCACAAACCAAAGAGGTTACCAATCCCCATTTGTCATGGTTCAATTGAAAAGACCAATGGGTAAGATATCTTATTTTAGAAGTTAAATTTATTATAGGTTTTATGTACAAAGGTTTTCACCATTACTTTATACTTTCCTTATTAGCGGGAGTACTTATAAACGTTGAGTGCCGTGCATGGGCAAAGAACATTCATCACAACCGTCCTGATCGTCTTGGTATGGTTCATTTTGAAATCATGATTGATTAATCAGTGGTTCTCTCATTTAAAACCACTCTCAAAGGTGTTCGCAAAAAACAATAGTCAAATGGACTTACGAACAACTACATACTACTAACTAGACAAACAAACTTCACTAATTAAAACATTCAACAATCAGTGAACGGGTGGAGAAAAATTTAAAAGGACAAAAATTATATTTTGACAAAACCATTTGGGAAAAGTGGAATAAAAAACCAATTCTTCGTCAAAATAATAATATATAAAATTTTCTGGAGGAGAATGCTTATTTGCTATAAATGATTAGAGACAATTCATCTTTTTGTTACTGCCGCACACAGCCGTCGATTTAATATATGCATATTTCCTTTAAAAGGTTTATTCCTTGAATCAGTTATTCGAAACCCTACAGTTATAATGAATTGTGATAGATACCATATTATGTATGTATATCAAGTTGCAAAGTAAACGTGATATATCCCAACCAGCAGCAATCATTAATAACAACAAAAAATCCATAAGTATATTTACATTAATATGTACCAATGTACATAATTCCAAAAATGAACTTCATAAAAACATGTACCTATATACAACAACTTGTTCGTCGAATCCATCCCACAAATCTAATTCAAATGTTATTATTTAATAAAATGTACTTATTTTATTGTTTAATGAGTTTATCCTAAACTATTTGCTTGTGTAAAAGATTGCTTTTTAAAACTAACTTAAACGTGACACGCTTTTATAATGTTTTAGGGTCTTGAGACTCTCTTTGCAAACGATTGGCTGTATACTTAAATAACGAATTTAACAAGGTTTATGTAATTGGGTAATCTTATTTTGAATGTTATAGCTTATTACTTGTATTGATATCAATGTTAGAATTAGTTGTGTTGTTTGGTTGTGAATTTTTATTTGAATGAATGAGTTTTAAAAACTAAATGTACTAAAGTATATTATATATGAACGCAGTTAAATACTAATTCTATATACAAATAACATTTTCTCAATCTACTTATCTAGTGACGGAGGAAAGTAAGAACGCAAGTTTTGAATCTCATCTTATTCATTCCCAAGAAACAGTATGATGAAGGGTGTGCATTTACAAAAAAAAAGTATAGGGCTGTCTTCTTTGACTTTCTCGAAACTATATAGTATTATAGATGGGGGTGTAGTTTACGATAATATAAAATGGGTAGGTTGAAATGAAAGATTAAAGAAAAAATTCCTCTGCCGATATAATCTGTGTGACGGTAAAAGGGTTTTCATTAATATAATGTTAGTATCTAATCGTAGATCACTCACACTACCACTACCTGTATGTGCAGTTAAAACGTATGAATTATATTGAATTGTATGCAATGTTACGTTATAAATTACGATAGAGTAGTAATGTATGTGTACAGTATTTTAGAAGTGATAAAAATAATTACTAGAAACTTAGAGAGCATTAAGTAGCTTATATTGTTATACAACAACAAAGAAACCAGAAAATAAATTTGTAGTTGCCAATATATTCCAACCATAAACCATCCATACAATACACACATTATATGTGCTTTAAAATATTCAGCAAAGTGAAAGTAAAATCCCGAGGATTGAGGATTCAACCCGCGGACAGGTAAAATGCTTTCATTTAACTCTAAATGCATGCATGTTACAAATTACAATGAACTTAGCGATTATTACTCATCTTAATTAAATCATTTTATCAACAACTTCTTCGTCATTATCATATGCCATTCGCTCAAACCATATAGGATGCTCTCATTTTTAATATCTGACAAGTATGCGATTGCTACTCATTTTAATATCTGCTCAAGGTGGCATTTAACCGAACAGCCTATATATTGCAATACCGACTTTCCTTTACATACACAGCTCTCTTTTGTCTACAACCAACAACGTTACTTTGATACTAAAAGAACAAGTTATATGCGTTATGTATACCATCATCATCAAAGCGTATGGAGAAAGCGTGCAAGGTGAAAGCCCGACTTTATGCTAATGCTAATACAAAGTTGACCATTATTCCTGCAATATGCAAGACCCGCACGCCTACCAAGAACGTCGAAGAGCAACGGTACAAGTAAAAGTCTAGCAGACATACATACCAGTGCAAAGTTGTGAGGAAGGTAAGGAAGGGGTAATCATGATTCCTGTAGGACTTAACTTTACTCCAGCTTTATGCAAAAAGTAAAAATGATATCTATGTAAAATATCATCATTATAAAATTTGCATAGATATAAACGGAGCCCCGTCGTCAGCAGCATTGCATTGTACAGAGTGCTGAAACGATATTCTGTGATTAGAATTTATCTTGCGAGTATTCCTTGCGGCAGTCGGGTTTGTAGTTAGTTATTACAAATTTCATGCTCAGTAGTATTGCTTTTTTCCACGATTTGAACATAGGACGAAATATAATATTTTTTAATAATTCTTTTATCGGAGTCATCATTATGGATAAGTTTAAGGGTGCCTGGTCGTCATCATGTTCGAGAATTAGTGGGAGCGTTGGTATGGCAAGCATGTGTTCCACAGCGGAGAGCAAGTTTACGGTTAGTTATGATCCCACCAGTACCACCAAGTTAGTTTACAGCGTTGGCTCCATCACGTCAAGGGAGGAGATGAATCAAGCTGTGAAGGAGGTGATGAAGTCGGTTATATGTCGACAAGCTATCAGTCTGAAGGATGACATTATCAAGGAGATGGATCTGGCAGGGGAGGAAGTGAAGCTGAGGGAACTGGTGAAGCAGCTCAAGTGTTATCAGCATTACTTGGCTCAAATTCAACTGGAAATTGAAAAGGACAAGGTAAGGATGATTTTAATTGCGAAGATATTTATTGGGGTATTGTAATGTATTTCAGAAATTTTTGGTATGTTACAGGTATTGGAGGGTTCAATGGATGAGTTGGAAATGTGGGAACAGAAAAAGTTTTATGTTTTTCATAGTGTGGGAGACATTTTGGTAAGGAATACAAAAATTGAAAAAATAAGGCAATTTTGTGGAGGATTCATATTGCATCAGAAGGATGCAGAATGTCGGATGATTAGTTAATGTTAATACTATTTTCTTTTTTAAAGAAAAATATTCACAAGAGCGAAAAGAAGATTCTGGAGTTAAAGGCGATGTGGGAGGACTTCAGGCTAAATTGTAAGGAGGAGGTTATGCAAGCTGTAAAGAGAGAGATAGAGTAAGTCCTTAAAAATACTTTAATGCGGTAGATGTGTGTATTGTGTACTGTGGAGAAGTTAAGCGTTTTGTGTTTGAATATTGTTGTAGGAAATTGGCTGCGACAGAAAGTAGTGGTCATGAAGGAACTTTTGATTGGAGTTACTTCATGCCAAAGATTAACTATGCTGAAATTGATAGGGATGGTAGGTGTTTGATTGTTTGGTAGACCAACTGTGTGGTCAGTCGGTTTACATTTTTCAAAGTAAATTATTTGTTTAATTTAAAGGTGTCTCCGAAATGACGACCCGGTCAGTGGAGTACTTCGATTGACTTGAAATTACAATCAACTATATGCGAACCGGTGACAATAGGAAACCCTTAAAGCCTGATGATTAAATCCACGTTTGGTCAACAAACTGACAGTTCTAGTTTTAGTTGATTTTGACATTGTTGAGTTGTGTTATCTTATTTCTCTGAATTTTGTTTTACATAAGTTTTACATTGAGCATTAATTATTATTATTATCATGCATAATGCAGATAGAGAAAAGCTTTTTGGGGGATTTGAGAAATTATTTCATTTATAATTATTATAATATGGATTTCTCAATTTCTTTTTTCTGCAGGGGATTTAAAATAGATACTCTGAGTGGGCAGTTGGCAATGTCAATTCATACTCCTGCTCTTTATTACAAACTGTTTCCCCTGTCACTTTTCTCTTCACCCTTCCCTGAATGCTGAGGCACCTGCATCTGACAGCAAAGGCATAGAAACATGAATGTATGGAAGCGTGCGTTTGTTGTGATCTTGTGATATATTTATTTTACACGCACAAGTTCGACATTTCCCGTAGAGCCCAAATACCGTTTTCGCCGTGGGTTGAAGGTAAAGGGCAAAGGGCATCATTATGCATATTAATGATGCAGTTGTTGGTACAAAGTACAAGGGTATTAAAGACGTAATGTTGTAACTCGTAAATTTTGGTAAATAAATTTGTCATCCAAATCGACCGCTTGCTTTCTGGAAATAGGTCTTCTGTATGCCAAATACTTACATAACCGTAGTACATATTCACAGCCCACAGCAGGTTTAAAACTTGTTTTACACAACAAAATTTCCCTGATTGAAATTAAAACAATGGGCAATGAAAAGTCTGACTCAACTGCGAAGCGGAAAGAAAAGGAACGGCATAGTGCAGTGAACAGTAGACGATGTAGTAGTGGAGGCGCACCATGTTCTTCATCAGCAGGAGGACCAGGGCAAGGTAGAAACAAAAGTACTAAAGTTCAGAAGCAGAGTATTAAACAAGGCGAAATTGAAGTTGATATTCCAAGACTTTCTGATGAGCTATCCAAGCTGTTGGATAGAAACAAGCGTAATTTCATGGTAAAGAAAACTGCTATCCCTGTTCCTGCTCAAAAGTCTGTTGATTCTAACAGCAATCCTAATGGAAGCAGAAATAATACAACTCCATTGTATGATTCATTATTCAATAAATAATTCCGGGGAGTAATTAACAGTTCTGATGTAAGTATCCTGTATTGTTCGCCCAGTAAAACCTAATAATTTTTTTATCATTTGACAGAAACATTAGCCAAACGCAACAGATAAAAAATGTGTTGGCAGAGTGCCTTCAGAATTTAAATCAAGCCAGGCAGCGAAAACCTCATGAAGACAAAGAGTTTTCCATGTTTTCTATTGCTGCACCCACAGAACAGGATGTCTCTCTAAAATTGCCTTCTCGTTCCAGCACTCCTTCTTCTGTCACAACTGAGTCACTAGCCAAAACATCACTGCTGCGTTCCTATTTACTATCTGGATCAAATCCTACAAGGGAGGAGTATGTTTCAAAACGAAGGAATGTTTCAAATAGTTTAATCAGCTCAGATAGCATTCACCATTCCATTCTGCTTGAATCTGGCCGTGAAAGACGCCAGTGCTTGCTGCAGTATTTATCTAGTATTGTCCCGGATGGACAAGTTGTAATTTACGCGAATTCAATACCAGGAGTAGAGTCTTTAATGAGCTTCCTAACTAAGCATGGTTTTCAAGTTAATATGGTAGTAAGTAGAACAGTGACATATTTTAAAGACATACAATTTTACAACGGAGAGCTTTATGATAGAACCAACTATTACTCAAAAAGAGCTCTGTTTTAGCATCCAAGAATGATGATGGCTGAATCTAACTGGATTTTAAGTGAGTTTTCGCTAAAGAAGTTCGCTGTCCTACTATGCGCTGAAGACCATTACCACTCATGCCCAGCTCACTTTCGTTGGGTTAAATCCATAATTAATTATGAACTTCCAATAAGTAGCCCGTTAGAAAACTGGACCACTAGGAATGGCATAGTTGAATTTTCAGATAATCTCCCAGTACACATCTACACATTTATAAAAAAGACATGCCCATTGGACAACGAATTGGTCAAACTTTTGCATCTAGATTCAGAAGAGAAAGAAGAACAACTTCCACCTGTCCTGACTGAACGAGTTTACTCAGCGGAATGAAATTAAAATGTTAATCGAATGTCAAAATTTCCAAAAATAGTAAAAATTTGATATATATTTCTCAAGTAAAAACTTGTATAAAATTACATATTTAGTTAAATATTGCTAAATTTTAAGACACATCCGACTCCAATTTATACGAGGTCCATTTTTAAGGTCAGCCAGTACATCAATTATTTTAATGAAACTTTCGTATTCAGTAGTAAGTTCGCGATAGAACACTGCATAACGAAATACTACGACCTTTTAAGCCAAAGCTTTTTAAAATCATTCCCAATATCATAATAGTGCTAAAACTATTGCTTAAAACATATGTTAAAATTTAAAAAAACATTTAACTGATAAAATTATTCTACTAACTAACCACAGAACACAAGGTACATTTTCGGAGTACAAACTAGCAATATGCTTGCGTAACAATTATTGTATTTCAGTTCATGATATTATGGCGTATTATGTAATTATTTAATCAGCGTCGTTGTAAGCATTTTCTATAGTAATACCCAACTCTTTTTCAAGACGCTTTAACTTTCCTCCACCATCTGCATCGATAAAGCTGACGACAACTGCTTTCTTGTTCATTTCCGGTGTACGTTGAGTGTGTACGTTCCTAACTGCAAACGCAGCTCTAAATACATATTTATAAAAAAATCAAATAATTTTCTTCGTGGTAAATGTATGTTTAAAAGGTAACCGAAAATTAGCCTGTACCTGCTAAGATAGTCAGTTTTAAACTCCGGAAAATCAAAGTTCAGAACGACATCTGCTGCATCCAAGCTAATGGATGCTAAAAAATCTGTTGAAATAAGAACACGACAAAAACTACCTTGCCTGAAGTTTTTTAAGATGGCCTTCTGATCTTTTCGAGGAACATCTTCATGCTAACACAGTAAAAAATCGGATTCGGACATTAAGTAATGTAATGTTTAAAAAAATTGATCCGGATCTAAGATACTCCAATGATACTTACCAAAACCTGTGGCATTAAATGCAGTTGTCGCAGTTTCGTACTTAACCATTCTGCTGTCTCCGCTGTGCTGCAGAAAATTATGGCTTTATCTTGTTCAATATCCAGCTGTGAAATTATCTGAACTTTTAAATCATTTCCAGCAATGATTGCATAGAGGTGAGACACATCAGATGTGGGAGACCTTTCATCTTGGCAATCAATTCCTAACAGTTGCATGCTCTTTAACGGTATAAAACACCGCCAATCCACCGCTTCTTTATTTGTACAGGCTTCAGATTTATCTGCAGATGTAGCAGATATAAGATTTGACGTAGACGGTTCATTCTCTTCATTGGCATCGACTCTACGATTGTCCAAGTCCAAATTATTAATGTTATATGCTGTCGCACTAGACTGTTGGAGTTGGAGGACTTCCCCGCTTGTATGCCTACTTGTTTCACCAGATTTATTCCGTCGATTCCGATGAAAAAATTTCTCCATATCTTCAGTTTCCTCCAGTTCTAGAGTATACCTATATAATGAAAAACAGTGAGCACCTCAGACTTTGTGGTGTACTTAATACTAAATCAGTTATTAAAAAGTATAAAATACTACAAACAAGAGTTATTGAGATTGAGGCGTTTACGAGACAAATAAGTCAATAACTTTTTAGAAAAAACATATGAATAAATTTCGAACCTCATTTTGTATTTGCAAAAGTCTTCTAGTTCCACGCAATTTTTATTTGCAGAGGAGCGTGATACTACAATAACTTTTATTGTTGCATTTAGTAGGTATAAGATCTAAAAGACAAAATTTTAATGCCTGTTTATCAAAAGCTCGTTTTATATTTAAAATTTATTACGTACCACTAAAGGTAGGCGTCGTACAAAAACTGTAAATAATACCTGATAAATAACTTTTTTGTTGCCTGCCCCAAAAATTTCTTCCGCATTGTCAATTGCCAGATATAGTATGTTTTCCAGATTTACAAGATTTCTTTTGATAATATCTTTCACTTGATCACATGTACCAACAATGATTTGACACAATCCTTTTTTAGCTTTCTGCATTCGGTCAGTAACGGCAAGGATTTCATCAGGTCGTTGGCATAATACTTTTTGACCATTGCCTTCTGTGCATAACTTTTGAATCTAAGATAGTCAAAAACATTTATCCTAACCTGTGTCTGTGACTAGGCACAAATTTTCATGGATCTGTTTATAACCACATCACGGAAAAAAGTGATAAATTCTTACCAGCTTCGATGACCGTGTGTTAGAGGTTATTATCAAAGCTTGCGTTTTATATTCATCAGGGTTTATTGAATTAAGTAATGCAATAACTACACCAGTCGTTTTTCCAGCATTTGCTACCCCTTTATAGTGGATATCACCACGTAACTGAAGCGATCGCAGTAATTTACTTTGTGTTGCTGTAAAGCTTTCAATTCCCCTTTCTCGAACATAGGAACAAACCCAATCACGTAATGTAACACCATCTAGTTCTTGTACAGCATTATCGTCCGAGTCATGGTCTGGGTTAGCCTCGGAAAAAGATGATGATTTGACTGGTAGCACTGATACTGATTGCGTTTCCTGGATATTAACGGTTTCAGACTGCTTGCCGAAATTACTATTAATACCTGTACCACTGCTACTACTGTTACGTCTTTCTTCACTCACTGGAATTACTTTATCACCTAGCCCTAGCA
>JAHZNG010002740.1:0-18362 GCA_027744375.1 Orchesellides sinensis
TAAAATTCAAATGAATCAAATAACATGCATAATAATTTTTTATCTAAAATAAACCTTCCTATTAAACGAAAGGTTCGTCCATATCTTTGTGTTGTATTCCAATACTAAATACTAACCAACCAAGTTGTTGTACATTCTACAAATAAAATCTCAAGCGGTTAGATTTCAGTGCAGTTTTGAAATGCATACAATAAACTTTATTATCTAATGATGGGTTACGGATACATTGTGTTCTTATTTGAAACCGAGGCTTAACAATTATTTATATTAGAACGAAGAATGCAGCAGCGTAAAGAAAATATAAACAGCAGCGGTGTGAGATCATTCTTTGCTACGAATTCGTGAAATTACTCCCTGGTCGGTTGAGGTAGCATCTTACGTCCAGTTGCACAGCTGAAACAATGTTTGATAAGTATCAATTAATTGGCAATCGTTACAATATGGTACTTTACTCGCGATATCGGTATACATGCTCATGAAAAACAAAATCAATACTACTGCTTATAAGATTCACATCTTCCTTGTAAAGTAAGAATCAATAGAATCATGTATCTCAAGTTTTTTGATAGTTTATTTTAAATTATCATTTCGGATGGGAATCTTCAGCAGTAAGTGAGCCACACACCGAAATATAGAGTATAGTACCTTGTAATTTCTTGTTACTCGTCGCAAATCTCACTTACACCTGGAACATTTCCCATCAAACACTTAATGAATGGGTCATACGTAAGACAATACTCGTCTTCTTCCAGGGTTTTAAAGCCTTTAACTGTATTATAGAATGAAGCAATATGTCATTAACTCATATAGATGAATAAGGTGTGAAAGGTGTAATGAGTATTTCTGAACGAATTACGGCTGCGATGGAGTTTACTTACAGGCCATGCTCATGCAGTTCCAAAATGTTCCATTAAACCTGTCTTGCATGGAAGGAGGAAACTCAGATTCAACAAACTTATTGTAAACTTCTGGAGAAGTTTGCCCGTCCTCTCCCAACTTAATATAAAAGTACAAATCATTATTTTTTGAAAGATAAATATAATGTAGTAAGAAACAGCGTTCAGCAAAATATGGACCTACCAAATTTTCCTTTATCATGACGCATCTTAAAATGCACTAAAAATACGTATGAAAAAAATTCTTTATAGAATGGCATGTTATTAGTAAATACGTTCTGAACTTGGGAAGGCAAATGCTATGTTAGGACTTACATTCATTTTCTTTGATTTATCCTTCCCATTTTTAAACTTCAAGCTCTTGGTGCAATGGCTGATACCCTGAATTTGCCGTTTGGTAAAGTCAGCAGCAACCATTTTACAACTTTTCTCTGGGGGTGCTTGCTCAGTTTTCTGCAATCAGTAAAAATCCAAGTTGTATTTATGCAGTGTAGTAATCAGTGGTAGTTGTTAAACGAACGTTTCCGAATGGTATGATTATATTACCTGTAGAGTCACTGCTAAAAACACAGCCAAACAAAGAAACGCAAGAGACTTCATTTTGACTTTTCCCGAAAACTTTCCAAAGTCACCGAAACAAATATCGATACCAATATTTCCTGCATAAGTTGCTAGCAGATGACTAATTGGAATTTGTAGGCGATACATTACAATTCTTTCGCTTTATATAGTACAAGTTTGTGTACGTTTTTTAACGTACCCAAATTACTTCGGCCTTCAATGGTGGTCATGCAAACATGGTAGAAATTATAGGTGCGGGTCATGATGCCCAATTTTGTTCGGTATGATTGGGGTTTGCTATTTCAAACTATTCTATTGTTTTCGATTCCGATTTAATTACTGTAAGTAGCAATCACGTATTTTATATTGGAACATAATAGCAAATCATGACTGTAGTTGAACTAAAAACAAATGAAAACTTAATTATAGAGCATGGATTTTCAAAGTTTACATATTTATTATGTTTATTTCGATTATTTTCATTACTTTTTTGTAGCAATCATTTTCACCATACCATTTTAAAAACAACTCCAGTGGTGCAATGATTAATTTTATTAAAGTTCCTAGCAAATCAGTAGAAACCCACAAGGGTTTAATCAATAGGTACAAAAATGATATATGAATAGCTTCATTCAGACTTCAAGTTCTATCTGTTGCAATCCATGTAAGTGTAACTATACCTCCAGGTTAATGGCTAATGTTTACCTATACCAATCAATTGATATATGATATATATCAAAATAACATTACGAAAAATACAATGGTGGGTTAAGTTGCAAACCCAACAGAGTGGAAGGAAATTTATTCCAAAATCGAATATTTAAATATTGTCTAAAAAGACTTTTATTTTTATAAAGTCATATATTCTCAGTTGTGTATTACTTGCCAACAGCCACGTGAATGTTAATTTATTTTACGAGCAGAACTGTAATGATTGAAAATTAAATCAAAACTTTAAGAAAACATACATGCACATCTATTTCAATAGTATAAAATTCATAAAATTATCATATATCGTATGATGATAATCTTGCTTGCTTACAGTAGATGCTTTCTGCATGAAGCACTTCACAAATGGATCGTATGTCAAGCAGAATTCATCTTCTTCTGGTGTCTTAAAGTTTTCATTCACTGTAAAATAATATTTTACACATTATTTAAATGTTTCCATCTTTTGTTTAGAATACCTCCTCTGTCTGTGTAAATAATTAGAATCCATTTTTAAAATGACAAAAATCTCTGTTAAGTCTTACGTCCGATTTCCATGCAGGGGTAAAAGGTTTTGTTTGCATGATTAATTAATGAAGGCGGTATGAACTTGTGGAGCAAATAGTCAATAGAGTCGCTTGTTACTTGTCCCTCCTCATTTGTCAGTTCAGCTTTAATCATTGCACAACGTAATATGCACTGAAAACAAAACCAATAAATATTTTCATAACATAAGATTTGTATTTATACATTCATCTTCTTTGACTTTTCTTTCCCATTCTTGAACTTCATGCTTTTGGTACATGTGGTCACAAGTTGCAGTTGTAGCTTAGTGAGGTCTTGAACTACAGTCCTACAACTTTTTTCCTTTACTTGCCCAAACACTTCTTTCTGTAAAAAAAGTACCTAAAGTAAGGAACCTCTATGCATAAATGTTGGATGGAAAGTCCGTGGTCGAACTTACGTGAATTTGAAATAGGACCAGAAATATAACCACCACCAACGGTAACGTTTTCATGGTAGTTTCTATCTGTTGCTAGTTCAATAGATCCGTGAGATTCTAACTTTATTTTTTTACATTTCAAAGCCTGTCGAAGTCACTTTTTGTTGAGGATATAGGGCTCGATGACTTGTATTTATAAGGTTTGAATGTTTTGAAGTTTTGGAGATAATTACAACGCATTACAATCATAACAAAGGATTATCATATCTTTTACATTAATTAAGGTTTTAACCTAGTATTCAACTCTAAAAACTGCAGCAATTAAGTCTTTTAATAACATTTAATGCTCATGAAAACCATGTAGAGAACCGTTTCCATCTTATCTTCTGCGTTTTTGCCACATGCAAAAAACAGGATGTCATTTCAATGCACTTAAGTATAAATATAAGTTTTACAAATATTAAGGTATGCAATAATAACAATGGCAGGCTTTTGCTGCATTTGTTTATTATCAATGCATTATTTAAAACCCAAACCCAGTAATTAAAAACATGAATAGTTGCAACTTTATTAAAGTATTTGCATTTTCTGATTTACGAATTGGATCTCAGAATCCGAAATTTTTCTGATAGAGACCAGATTTAAATCAGAAAGCTAGCTTTATACTTTCCCCTTTGCGCATTAGGTTTTTGCGCTTTTGAGTCTTTTTTTTTATTTCTCACTACTTTATGTTTGCAAAATTTAAACATAAAACGTATATTTTAGTCGTAATTTTATAAATAAAATTCGTAATTGTTGTGAAATTCTTTAATTTATGTTCAAAATTTTAAAACAAGTCTTCAGTTGTTTTGATTTGGCGATAATGATTTTTTCATGTTTAAAATTTAGTTAAATGTTGCTTTTCTGAATTTTTCCTAATCTGATCTGATATTTCAAATATAAATCTGATACATCAGATTAGGCAAAATTGGATATCAGGATCACAAATCAGTTCAGGAATTTCGAAACAGATCAGATCAGCAAAATTCCCATTGCTTAGTAGTAATTGCGTCTCAGTCTGTATGACTAAATGCAAGAATTTTCATAATTCTTGACAACTTACTTTTGTACTTAACGGGATATTTTTCAATATTACTAAAACTTATAAACAGTTCTAGCTGGTAAAACTAAAATTAGAAGGTTTGATAAGCAAAATATTTATATCACATTACAAAATCGATAACCTTTTTCCAAAATTCGACAAAACAATGAGATGCTGAATGTACTATAACATAAATATTTGAAACTTACTGAAGAAAGTACTGTGTGATGCAATGGAATTAATTTTATGACCTGCAGATTCCAGACACGCAAAAATAAATCGTGCTGGCAGAAAGTTGTTTGCATTAAATTTACTCTTCTGCAAATTTATGATGCTGAATCCTGCTATCTCAAATAAACTTGCAGTTTTTGAACTCAATAATTGAATCATTTAAAATAACCATTAAAAAATTTAATCTCTATTAGAATGACTGTACTAAAGAATCTCTAGATCATCAACAGACCAAGTGAGTATGTCAGACATGCATGTGAACATGAATTTAATTATTGTTATCGGCAAGAATGATGAGTTACACCTAAGTCGTTGATTATCGAAGTAAATTTTAAATGAGTAATTAAATAAATTGTGATAACTTATTTTAACTATCGTGATAAAGCAAAATGTCAACTCTTTTTATTTAACATTTTTAACTACATTATAAGTAACAAAAAGCATACAAGTTACTAAATATTCGTAAAAATGACTAAATACAATCGGATATTACTTGCCAACAACCACATGAAAGTTGAAAAACTCCTTTGGTTCTAAGGGCAGAACTGGAATTATTTGAAAACGTGGAAAGATAAAGAATGTACTAACTATATTAAATAAATGTATGATTGTTTTAAGGTCACATGTTTACTTACGTTAGTTACTTTCTGCATGAAGCATTTTACAAATGGATCGTAGGTCGTGCAAAATTCATCCTCCTCGAGCGTCTTAAAGTTTTGGGTCACTGAAAAAATTACATACACTAAAGTGGTGAACTGTTGAACTGGCTAAGAAAGTAATTAGATTTCTTACAAGTACAGTTAAATCAATAACAATAAAACATCATAACGATTCAGCGCAATAAAAAATCTTCTTATCTTACATCCGATTTCCATGCAAGGGTAAAAAGTTTTGTTTGCATGATTAATCAATGATGGTGGCATGTACTTTTGAAGCAAATAGTCAATAGATTCTTTTTGTGACTTGACCCTCTTCCTTTGTCAATTCAGCTTTGATCATTGCACATCGCAATATGCACTGAAAAACAAAAAGCATACTTATGTTATTAAAACGCACCCTTAGATGAGGAAGGAAAACAAGATCAAAATTATTCTTGATTTGTTTTCGTACGTTCATCTTCTTTGACTTATCCTTTCCATTCTTGAACTTCATGGTTTTGGTGCATGTTGACATAAGTCCCATTTGCAACTTTGTAAGGTCTTGCAATGCAGCCCTACAGCTTTTCTCTTTGACCTCGCCATCGCCCAACACTAATTTCTGTAAAACCAAATTTTGAACCAGGAAAATTTAGGTATATAAATAATCGGTTAACTCAGTTAGTAACTGGGTCTTACGTGAATTTCAAACAGAGTCAGAAGCAAAGTTACCACCAAGGGTAATGATTTCATTGTACATATATCCTATCTTTTATTAGCTGATGCTCGGTTTAATCAATTTTATTATGAGGGACACAGATTTTTATTTTTTTCATTTCAAACCCTGTTTTATTAGAGATAAGTTATAAGTAACGATGACTCGTATTTATAAGCTATGAAGGTTTTCAAGTGTTTAAGGTAATTACAACGATTTAACAATGGATCTTAGCCATCTTTAATTTACAGATCATTGAAGGTGTTAGTCTACTATTAAAAGCTAAAAATTGCTGCAATTAAGCATTTAATAACATTTAATGCTCATGAAAGTCATGTTGTGAATCGTTTACATCTTATAATCTAAATTGTCTTTTTCAGATTGTAAATGAACAAGCATTTTAATCAATGCAAAGTTATCGACTTTCAAAGTCAAGTCACGCTATTATAGCAATACTATGTTGAAGGCTTTGTTTTTTGTAGCACAAATTATAGTCGAAGTCCTTTAAACATGACCACATCCAATAACCATATAAAACTGCATATGTACCTATATGGGCATTTTCAGTAATATAATATTATACGCAGACTTTACTCATTCAATACATTGTCGACAATAACTTGTGATAGTTGCATTTCCTTATATTCTGTCTGATCTGTCTGTCTTTCGCCAATTATACTTAAAAGAGGGGTAAGTTGCCAAATCCAGCTTGGAAATTTTCAGTTTTTGAGTACAGGATTTTTCGGAGTCATTAACTTGGCGTTGGGTTGGGTTTAGAACTAAACAATTACTAAATTTGTTATTGAGGGGACTCAATAGCCAATTCCATTGTTACGTGTACTTTACTACAAAGAACTCGATCTCAGCCTCAATATTTATTTTTCTTATTTTGTTGACGCATTCATCAGAGACAGTGCTTAAATTCTTATAGGGAATAATGGTTGGACATATGTAAATCGTGATTTTATACATGAATTTGCATTTTTGCATACAGTTTCAAAAAATTTAAAATACGATAGCTTTGTACATGAATTTGTTGAAATTAAAACTAAGTGCTTTGTGCAAATTGCAAATTCTCTTTGTCAGTTTTAACAAAAAATTCTAGTAGCTAATGTAAGAAGAACCAGCAGCATCGGAAGTTACCAAACAACAATTGTTTTATTCTAATTACTTCACAAGAAATCAAATTGATTGCTCTGAGAATGTTGGTCTATCTCAATGCACCGTACTTGAAAAGGATAGTAACCTTTCTTCCATCTTTTCAAAATCAAGATTAACAACAGTTATACCATAAAAGGTTATATAATAAAAGGAGTTCACAAAGATCTATTGGTGTAATGGAAATACCGAAACTTCATAAGATTTGGAAATATGATGCATGTTTGACATCTCGATCATTTATGATTTAATGCCAACTAAATGAGAGTTATGCTTGCTTTTGTGTTTCCACCAATCTCCTTATTTCACCACCTCATCATTCCCCACAATCTGAAGTTTTCATTCAAAATTATGTTTACGAAATTAAGTTTCATATTTTTTGTTGTACATGTAACTTTTCTATCTAAGTTACTAATTCTGTAATAAAAAAGCTTATAATGTAAAGTTCTGCAAATTCATGTACAAAGTCATATTTTATAATTTTTGGAACTGTATGCAAAATTGTAAATTCATATATTTACGATCACGATCTACATGTATCCATAAATGGTACCAATTCTTATTTTTGTGTCCCCGTATTTTCTTATTTTGCATCATTAGACAAGGTTTAGGTTACATGTTTAGGTGTTTTTCCGTTCGTTACATTATTGCATGTCGAGTGCTCCAGTCAGTAAAATGGTAAATTGAAAGCCCTGCTATTGTTTGCTTAAATACTTTCAGGATTATTTAAATAGCGACATATTTCAATTAAAAGGTATTTATTCGATCAGTTTATGCTATACAACTTACAATTTTTATTGAAATAGTAAAATGGAAATTTTATTACTCTAGACCCATTGGACAACTATTTTTATATTGACCATATGCTCATACGGAGGAGACATGTAAACATATCCTGGCAATACGACATTACCTAATTAAATATTTGTTGTGATGCGTTTCATTGAAAGTTAAGAATAATTCGCTGCTTCAAAATAATATATCGAAACATTGAGAGCGTTGGCGTTGGGATTTCAACTACAAAATTTATTTTATTCAAGTAAATTGCTTTACACTAGCTAACAACATAGAAAATGTTTGTAACACCATAAATAAATTCTGGACACGGTACTGCTGGAAATCATGGTTGTTTCCCTGAATTTACGAGTATAATGAAATTCATACACCATCGTCACGAAGCCTATGAACAAAGCTAAAGCAAAAAAAATCATTGGCTGATGTCAGTTAAAATGAGGAAGTATAAAAATGAACGAGTAAATCTAGGCTTACATTTGGTATGTTTCCCAGCAGACATTTCACAAAAGGATCGTATGTAAGGCAGAACTCATCCTCTTCCAATGTTTTAAATCTAGTTTGAACTGCAAAAAATGTATTTGTTTGAATTAATCTGCATTTATCTATATGTTCTTATGAAGATATTAGTGGCAGTATATCCTACTTCCAATTTCCAAACATGGATTAAATGTCCGATTGGCCTTTTCAAGCAAATAGTCAGGGAAAAAATTATGCATAAACTCATCCACTTTGTCTCCATTCACCTGTCCATCGTCCCCTAGCTAAAAATTGCATTCATTTAAATTATCACATGAAAATCGCATTATATTCAATATAATATTCCTTTTCGTTTAGTTTCCTTACAAGTCCAACTTTCATCATTACGCATCGAAGAATGCACTAAAATTTAAATAAATATCTTTTGGAATATTAAAAGTGTATTTAGATACATATAAACTGTAAGCAAGCTTTGATTTAATTTCACGGGAGTACAATCTCTCACATTCATTTTCTTCGATTTATCCTTTCCATTTTTGAACTTCATGGATTTTGTGCATGTCGTAATCATGCCTAGTTGTAGTTTTGTAATGTCTTGCATGACAGACTGGCAACTTTTTTGTTTTTCTTGGCCCGCCACCATCAGGTCCTAAAATTTAAATTCCAATTCGTAAATTTTCCAAAATTAACTAAATCCCTGGATCACTGTAAACTATGTGAAATTATATATATGCTACTTTACATGCACTTCAAAAAGCACAAAACCAATCAGAACCACAAGAGGAAGTGTTTTCATTTTTATGAATTTATTTCGGATTTTGATGCTCCAAACAAGACTTTCAACAATCGCTGCTGGAGGTCCAGTTAGTACCACATAACCTGACTCCCTATTGCTTAAAGTTTGCCTCCATACAGTATTAAAAGCTTGAGTGTGGACTTGTATTTACACTGATTAGAAGCATCTGAATTGCTATCACCTATATTTATAACCAGTTGAAAGGTTATTAATGAATCGATTTTCACAATAATAATTTATGTTCAATTTTTATTTACTCTCATGTTTTGGTAAATTAATTATGTATAAATAACTATTTTCTCCGTTCATTTCCCAGTAATTACAATGAGCATAACTCAGGTGGTAATAAGTTAATGAGCTTAATTAACATTGTATGCCACCTTGATGAATGTGTTATTGCTCTATTTTGATAAGGCCACACACACATGACACGAAACAATTTTTTCAACTTAGTCATTTTATAGATCAGGGTTTTAATATGAATTCAAATCGTAAAATGGATAGCAGTATAATATCCCATCGTAATATTTTCAGATAGATATTACCCATATCCTTTATATGCTTGCTTCATACTTTAACATTGCACGCACTATTGATACCTTTAATTTGCGATGTTTTTTAAAAATACAAATCTTGCAATAATCGTCTGATGAATACGCTCCGCTCCGCAACGGTTCAAAATATATTTAAATAGTTAACTTGTAATTCCAGGTACATTCTCACAGTCCCCCGCAATCAATTAAATGAAACAACAGGATCATAATTTCGTTTTCGCATCATCTCAGAACTTTCAATTGAAACCAATACTTGAAGCATCCGAAAACGCATGACTAAATGGCATAACACTCCAAAAATAAGCTACATATATACTTCTACTATAATAAATAATTTACTATCCGTACTTTCTCATTCGGTTTTAAGATGTTTTATCATTAGGTTAAAGGATTATAGAATGTTTTGAAAACCACGCAGTTGCCATTTGGGTGCATAAGAACCTATTTAGTTTCCAGAAAGCCATTACTACACGTGTATATAGGTTTTCACCTTGCCATCAGTATAAACATATCCTGCTCCGCATTTCGTGACATGTTATACAGAGTTTATAAATATTATAACTGATGATGCACGTCAGATTCACATGACCTGCGTCTGTAATCAGATTATGATTAAAAATTTCATTGTTAGAACCAGTTATTGGACAAAACGTATAATTTACGGTAATTATTTTTGCTAAAAATAATCCCTATTTATATAGTCTAACATTGTATTATAATCGGCCATAAAAATTTAAGTTGATCTAAAAAATTCATGCAAAAAATGTATACAGAAATAATTATTTGTATACTTATCATGTACCTATATTTAATTAAATAGTAGGGTACATTGATTCATGATACAGTGCCCAGTACACTAAACTATTGCTCATCTGTCAGCCGTTACAAATAAAATATATTGATGAAACAATGAGGTGCGTCAAGCAATTATGATAGTGTGGGGCTTGTTAATCACGTCTGGAATGACTTAAGAAATTTCATGACGCGAAGAATTTGATCATTTGATCAGGTTTCCACTCCAAGTTTCTGATACAATTATGGGATTATATTGGTTAGCGTACAGAAACTAGACACCAATACTTTGCATTAATATCCCATTAGTGTCATCCAAGATGATATATAATAGTGTATGCACTTATTTTCGTCTAAATTAAAGCCGGAACCATTTTATCTTTACTTACAAAAAATTATCACGAAGAAGCGCTAGTACACCTGAATGTTTATTTGTATGTAAATGCAAAAATATACAAGGAGTAATTGCGCGTATACTTAAGTTAATTCAATTTGCGAAAATAATAATGCAGCAAGCTCCATACTATAATTAAAATTGATATATAATGGTCTGGAGTGCTTCCCATGTAAATGCGTGTTGGAACCTACGTAATATGCAATTTGCATATAAATCTTTGTTGCTTGTGATCTTAAGATTCTGAAAGCACGAATTTAAAATGCTAATAGTCTATTTATAAAAAACATGCAACTATTTAGTAATGGAAAGACGTCATGTCTTCATCTGTCAGAACCAGCCACGGAGTCTGCTGCACTTGATAGAATTTCGGATATAAAAGGAATGATTGCCGCAAGGACTTGGTCAGTTCCTTCATCCGCAATTCTCAAGGAGTTTATTTGCATCCAACTATTCATTGATCCTAACCAAATCAAATTTTCATCATTCAAGATGAATCTTAGAGTGTGCACCGTATTATCAGTTCTCTTTGTACTGCTCAATGTAGCAGAAAGTAGAGTTAATATTTTGGACGTTTACAGAAAAGAAGTTTTTGACTATGCCGTGCTCAGAAATCAGCGCCCCGTGGTTGTTTACTTTACTAAATCGTATGTCCCCAATCATTTATTTATTTGAGGTCATTTACAGCTTATAAAATATCAGGTTATTTTATGTTGTACATTTTCATGTCATTTTTAGATCTTGTGGCGTTTGCTCAGCAGTCCGTGAAAATCTAGAAAAATTTGCCCGAGATAATTCTAAAGTTATGGATGTGGCCATTGTAGACCTGGATAAGAAGCCTGAGTTGAGGGAACATTTTGGAGTTAAGGCCATTCCCACAACGCGCGCATACAGGAAGGGAGTCCAAGAGGGTGAAGTTAAAGGACCCGGTTGGGTATCCATCAAGAAGCTTGCAGAGGCTCTCATAGAACAATAAAATATTCGCAACAATAACGATACAACTTTAAAATAACTTGTTTTTATATTTGCAAACTTTTTTATTCGCAGTATTATATTTTATGACTATAAATGACGAAAATGAATTTTATAAACTATAAAAAAGTTCTATTGATATACATATACAATTTAATTGTTGATTGGTTTAATTACTATATTAATGTATTTTATTCATCAAAACCCATACTTATCCAAAATACTGTCTACTCTTTTGCATGCATTTTCCCTTTCGCTATAATGCGTGTCAGGCACTGGATCCCTATCTTCTCGAAGCCACCATGGACATATTAACCCTTTAAAGTAATACAGTTCAGCCCTAATCATATGCCCTGGTATAACATCCGGTGTCAACACTTTATTATATTTCAACCGTTTCAAAAACGATATTTTCAGAGGCTTAATAACTTCCGGATCAGGCTTGCTAATATTATCATCATCATCCTCTAAAACAATAGAAGGCTCATTAAACACACGCGACTCATTGGTGTCCGCATCCACAAATCTAAAACCTGTGAACCAGTCTTCATCGATTGCATACGATCCTGAGAATTCCCAATCTAGTATTCCTGTCACTTCCAGAGTTTCTTTGTTTACCATCAAATTCCTTGGTTCGAAATCTCCATGCGTAAAAACAAAAGGCACATCCACAAGGGCTTCTCTAATTGACTCTGGCACGGTCTCAAAACTTCCAAATGCACTAATAAAATTTTGAATCCGTTTTAAACGCTTTTCATACCCCTCTGATTGTTGCATAAATGGAGTTGTTTTCAAAAACTCAATTTCAGTCTCCGCTGAACTTTTAAAGTATTCCAGATATGTACAGAATGGCCCTCCGTCGAACTCTACACCTTTCCCAATCTTTACATCCTCAACTTGGATATCCTTTTCCGGATTTATACCGATCCCTTGGCAGTCTCCAATCCTCTCAGAATCTAGTTGAAATGATCCAAGTTTCGAAAACGTCATTTTTTGAATTTCAGCAAAAATGTCAGCTAGTTGGTTTAGTATATTCAATTTATCCTGGGATTCCAACTGGTTCCAAATGTGCTCTAGTGGCTCTCCCATTATTCTTTCCATTAGAATGTACTCTGCATTCACACCAGACTTGTATTTGTCTGTGCAGTAACCCACAACTTTGGGAACTGGGATTTTGGGGCATTTTTTCCTAATGTAAACCAGCGTTGCAACTTCATTTTCAGTTTTGTAGCGGGTCCAAAATCGTCCTGAAAGCCTGAGCACATATTGATGTTTATCTGAGGTAGTTACAATGTAAACTCGATTGTTGTAACCTCGGTCAACGTGACAAATGCTTGTAGCATTGAGGCCCAAATGTCGTAGAGTAATTAGATTTGCCTGGTCAAGACAAACCTTAACTCCTACTTTTGGACCGTGAGTTTCATTTTCCTCGACTTGTGACATAGTAACTTTACATATGTCGAAATTGGTTTTATTTACAAATTAAAAGGCAACCTAATTTCCTCAAAATTCAAGTTTACACTACCCTACTGTAGATCCAGTCTTTCCATTTGACTAATTTCGGCTGTATTCTGAAGTACCAATCTAACTCACATACGTAATCCAAACGTTAGTTTGTAGTATATGGAATAAAAAGATCTATCACACCTGTGCTGGTGATGTCATTTGTTGAGTAAGCATTCCTTTATCAATATAAAAAACATACATTCAGGTGTACATTTACGTGTGTAGCTTTTTTTCGGGGGCCGGGAAATACTACTTCTGCCATGTTGTATCAAACCATTCCAAGTTTTCATTTAAATTTAAAATTTGCATGCATTCTGTCGCATTTTTCTTGATATGCATCTCGCAAATATGTGAATATGGCCACTACCCTTCAGTCTGGATAATTCCGGAAAATTCATATGATACTGGATAGGAGTATCTGGATAACATTGGATAACATTCGGTAATTAGTATCTGTAAATACAAAGCTGTGTATGAGTAAAGAGTGTAACAGACAGACATATTATACCTCTTCATATTATACAAAGTTCTAGTTAAAATAGCTTCCTATTGAAAATGAACGACTCCAAAATCAACATCACTTGAAACAAATAAAGATTTTCTTGATTTCTTCGTTCAGCATACGTTACCCCCAACTGCAGACATTTATTTTATTGAGACAAGATAAAAAGAGAATTTATCCGTTTGTAAATAAAAAAACTCCTTTTTTCTTTGAAGCCAAGCCGATGATGATGAGCACGAGTGTTTTTATGCGAATACTTCAATACTTAACTTGTAAGGGCAAAGTAGATGAGTTTTTATGAGATGATTTGATTTTATGAGACAATATACAGTACAAGTAGCTTTTACATGCATTTGAACAAACATAAACTCTTTTACCTAACTAAATGCACACAAACAAAGCACATGGCATTTGAGCAGAATAGACTGACTAATTAGCATAAACATCATCATTATTACATGCCATGCAAGCATAACCAGTGCTCCTAAAAATATACCGTAGGTGTGTCCATATACATAAAATACACAAAGCAGATGATGATATTTACTCTTTCACAATCTCCGTTTCTTCCTATGTGTTAAAACCCCTTTTAATGGAGTGTATGCCCTATATAACACACTACATCTCTGTTCCATTACTTCTCAGATGGTTTTTTTAAGCCCGGGATCTTGTAGTTCCGATCAACTTATTGCTGACGAGCAATTCAATGCGAGAAAAAAAACACTTTTGAGATTGCATGAACAAAAGCAATGTTGTTAAGACTTACGTGTTGTATACATTTACTTGTGTTTGTTACATACTTTTTGAACTCATAGTCATCCACAAAATATCCCTTGTATTTTCATTGTGGAAAACCTCTTTAGTTTTAAACAATGTGTTCAGTTATCCGGACAGCGGAAAAGTCTTGTTTAGCTGTCAGTAAAGAACAACAAAGTACAAACATTTACATTATGATTCAATTGTCCGGTAATGTTATCTACATCCTCTAGTATCCCAATATGCAATAAAATAAATACTTTATTGCCAAGAAAATTTTGCACGTTTTAAATCCACATTGCACTCTACAAAAATACAACTTTGCATGTGCCGTGAAGTCAATAGTACCAACTAGTCATATAAATCACAAAAAATGAAATAATGTAACATGATAGCATGTAATCCCATCGAACGAGCGATTAAAACAGAATTAAAGATATTTAGCAACACAAACATAAAATCTTTGCTGGAGAAAATCCACATATTTAAAATGAGGTGCAATACGTACCTTTGTTGTCTTACCATAATTGGTATTGCTGCAGTGACATTTGTCTCACTTCCATTTATCTTCCAACGTGATGGTCGTCCTCATGTCGTGCTCAAAAGAGTTGTCGACTATTTGGACAGGATCGAGAAACTGGATGAAAAGGTTAGAGGGCAGAGATTTATTCAAAAGTACATGATTTAGTTCGATTTGTATTGATGGACTTATATGAACGTAGATATGTTTGGTTGTTTAGTTTCAGAACATTATCAATACAGACCCATTCGCAGATCTGTACAGTAGGGTCCGCCCGACGTATGATGCCTTCATTAGTATTAAAAATCAGGTGTCAATCTATGAGAAAATGGATAGAATTCCTGGAGGACCCAAGAATTTCATGCAGACTGCTTTAAAAGTTGTGGAGGAGACTCAAAAAAAGATTCACGAATTTGAGGGCGAGGTGTGTACAACAAAAAGTTTCAAATAAGCACCCAGATACATTATGATTTGGATTGTAAATTATATTATGGAAAGCTCGAATTCTCTATTACAGTACAGACTGATAGTTGCCAGATCAGGGAAAGCGTATACAAAGTTGAGACAAGAGTTTGACAAGCTTCTAAACGATTTTGAAACAGTGTTTGACGACAGGGACGATGAAACGCTCAATTCTCTTGGAGTTCTCTTGGATGGGAATACAGATCTCGAAATAACTAGAAATGAGAGGGAACAGACAGTGCAACAAGTTTTACAAGACTTGGTGGAGCTGTTTGAAAAGCGAGAGACCCTAGATGAAGAGCTCAGAACGGTTGTGTCCGAACTCAACATTCAAACACCAGAAGACTTTGATGGGACAAAGGCTGCCCCGCTGGCAGATGAAGTTTTTGCGATTGAACTACTCATTCAACAAATTATCGAGGAATCGGGTCCTCTTATTGCTACAGTTATTCCTAGAATTGAAAGCGCAGTCAAAAGCTTTGGGAAGGTTATGGGGGATTCACTAGAGCAGGTAAAGTCTTATTAAATAAGTAGTACTTAACTTTACATGGATTAAAATATGAATGAGAACAAGAGTGCAATGTGGATTTAAAACGTGCAAAATTTTCTTGGCAATAAAGTATTTATTTTATTGCATATTGGGATACTAGAGCAGGTAAAGTCTTATTAAATAAGTAGTACTTAACTTTACATGGATTAAAATATGAATGAGAACGTGTGAAAAACGATATTTTATTTACAGTTTGACAGATCAAAAACTCGCTATGAGAAAATTGTGGATGGGCTGGATACAGATGTGATGAATGTCCGAAAGAGGATAGAAGATTTGAAAGTTTACAGGAAGAGGGATGAATTCTAGTGACAAGTTTTAACAAATATTTTTAACAATATAATATTAAGAACCTAGCGTGAAAAAAGGCTTCCCGTACAAACGAATACCTGAATACATATTCTGAATTACGGTTTACGAGATTAATATTCCGCTTCCAATTTTAATTTATGTATATTAAGTAATTCAGCGTTAACAAGCTCACTGTCATTTACAAAACTAATTTTTAGCCGTTTTATTTTACCTTCTTGTCTTTTAACTATCAAAACCATGATCACATAAGCAATATGCGTTGTGTCATCATGATCAACAAGTCTTATGTTGAAATTCTTCCAAAACATTTATCCGCTTATTCCGCTTCTTCTATAATTTTTAAAAGAGGGGTTGTAAGTTAATTTCAGCAACCCTACTTAATTATAACAACGAAAGCAGCCTGACAAGGTTTAGTATTACACACCAAATACACGGTCAAATATAATTTTTAATTTGTATTTGTTGTTTTATTTTGAACGTTAGCTGTGTAATTTACAATTTTAAATCCAAGCATCTTGAATCAGCCTGTGATATTGAAATATCTACTGAAAACAATACATACTTTTACGATGAATGATAGACGCGAAGTACTACAAAAATTATAAGTGAATAAAATAACAACACTGAATAGCATGGTCATAGGTATATACAAAGTATCCTTTAAATCAGCCTGGAAAAGAGTTAAAATGTTGAAGCGATTCCGAATTCGGAAAGCATTGCAAAATTGTGACGGTCAATGTCGGCTTAGCAAAATAATAAACAAAAACGAATTCTACAAGCAACATATCTGTTTTCTTCAGTATTTTCTTTCTTGTGGCTTCATTCCAGCATAAATTACATTTCCAGAAAGACTAAACCATGTTCTCCATTTATCCATATAAGGCAAATGTTTTTACCGAGTACCCGCGGCTTCACGCTTTTTTATGCTATGAAAGCACATGAAATTCCATCAACAAATAAGGTGCTGGATATGCGAATATTACCAAAATGCTGGAGAGCATTATTTGGTGCGTGTTGTGAGACCAAGCAACCAAAATATTCATAAGAAAAATCAATAATCATGCGAAGTTCATAATATTGTAAACATCCGTGTGGTTTCCTTCTTTGTCGGACTTGTTTGTTGAAAGTGCCTTGAACCAAAAGTGCAAACGTGATTCTGTGTTTAATTATTTAAAAACTATTTAGGAAGCATACGTTATTTTCCGTCGTTAAATTTACTGTCGCATAATAACCTAAATTATTAAAGTTAATGTTTTTTATTGTTTAATTCTTAAAAGCGTTATCCTTATTTCAAAATTGTAAATTTAAATTTTAGCGTTTTTATTAAGGTATTAAGTATGTCTAATAACTATAAACATACTCAGGAACTAGGCCAGAAATTTAAAAGAAAATCGAGTTTGGAGGATGCATTTAATTCAGACTCTTCCGATTGGTCTGACCAAGATGACAATGTTAAGCATGTAGAGGACATTGCCACAAGCAATAGCAAAGCAAAAGTTGCCAGGGTTGATGGCGAAGTTGGAGCTGACAAAGCAATAACAGAAGGTGTGAAAGGCGTCTCTTCAGTTTCTAGTTCTAAAAGGGTGGGCGTTGTAAATGTAATACATCAAGAGTCCAAGTATGACAAACAGTCTCCACTAACATTGGCATCGGCAGTTGAAAGTCAGATAGAAGATGCGAAGAAGGAAGAACCCACAATTCAAACGAAAACAGAGCTTCCAAGGAATATAAGAGATGCAACTAGTGAAGATAAGGACAGTGATGACTGGGATGAAAGCAGTGCTTTGGATGATGATAAACCAAAATCAGCTCTGACCAGTTTAGTGAAAAGTAGTACAAAGGATGAAAGAGTAAAAAAGAAACAAAGCCTTGAGAAAACTCCAAATTCACTTAAACCGGAAGTGAAAGTAGTAGTACCTGACGTTGGGAAGCATAATGACAGCGATGAAGATTGGGACGCGGAGAGTAGCGATGGGAAAAATAAATTTTTATTTAATAAGTCTCAGACAAATACTCAGAATTTACCTCAAGCATCATCTACCACCA